>VYZS01031250.1:7019-46035 GCA_013400695.1 Neodrepanis coruscans | reverse complement strand
AGCCATCTTTCTATGAACATTTGAGGAATCCAATGCCCCCAAAGCCTGCAGATCACAGGTTGAAAATTAATTGATGCAAACACCAGATGTCTTACTAAAATTGACCTGGATTTGCTTTAAAACCATCTTACCTCAATGATTGTTGTTAGAATATCAACGTAGTTACTTTCTGTCTGATACAATTCCTTTGCAACCTGCCATCTTGCAGACTGCTTTAGTGGAAGAGGAGTTGAGTTTTTGGACGGCCGTGCACAGGATTTTGGTGTTTCTGATGGAGAGATATTCCCAAAAGAAAACAGAACTTTTTATAATAGACTCCCTAAAAAAGCTCATCCTCAAAGACAAAGTAAAAAAAACACTTGAGAATTTTTAAGTGAAGTTTTGGGTTTTTTTTAAAAAGCTGTTTTGTATATTAGTTAGCAGAGCTCTTTCTAGAAAATGGCTTTCTTTACTACAGCCTAGTTACAGAACAACAGTAATATGTTATTCCTCAAAATTAGCCTGAAACTAATAAGCCGTTTATGAGCAGGTCAATTACTTGACCCTGTAATTAGTACCTTATTTAGGAGGAAGTGAGGATTAGGTGCTGAACATTCTTTATCACACACTATGTACAATGTACTTTTCTACTTTGCCATGTGAACAATTACCTCTCAGCTGCCTACCATCCTTGTGTTAGGTGTGTAGCACAAAACCTGTGAAAAATCCGTCTGCGCATGCAACACTTGCAACTCATCCAGCTGGGGGAAGGGGAAAGATACAAGTAATTTCTCTTATAAATATGGCCAAGGTAGACCTAAAGCAGTCCATAACCTTTAAATACTTCCTTGTGTATTGGACCCTGGAGACCTATATTGACTTCTTTTGATATCAAATGTCATACTGTCACAGTTACTATGAAATAACTACCTTACTTACTGTTTCCAAAATAGTACATTCTGAGAACTGTTTGGTGCCATTGGATTAGAAGAAAATTCCAGACTAGTAGTAACAAGAATGCTAGTGTAATTTCAGACTCATCTTTCATGAATTCCTTCTGCATTATCACAGTGCCTCAGTAAGAGTTCTTATCTGATTTGATTTTGTCTTTTTTAAAGGAGTAACAGCTCCGGATACCTCCTCTACATAATGAGCTAGGACTTAAAAAAAAAAAAAAAAACCACTCAGGTATTAGCTTTTAACTTAATCCAAAATTTTGCAGTTCCTCTCTTCCAGAAGCACCATGTGCAGAGATATTAAAACTGTGTCCATTCACTCAGAACTAGGTGGCGATTTATATTCTTGTGTAGTCTTAAACATGACAGTTTGCTGGCACAAATAGCATAACTTCAACAGAACATTTCAAAGACCTAGTAGTGGGCTCTGTAGGAATTTTCCCTTTAATTCCTTTAGCAAATAATCTTTGTCCTCCTTTCCCCAAGCATCTTACCAGAGAGAATTTCAGATTATTTACTGTCAACTATGTTGCTTATTTGCTGCAGACCTTCAGCAGAGTATTGGAAGCATTTTGGAGTAACACTGGACTGTACCTCCTATTTATCAACTGCATATGTTTGCCTTCAGATATGGGCACACTTACAGTGATAAGAGGCCTCTGTGTGAACTCCACTACAATTCTTTCTGCACACTTCCAAAAGGCAAAATCCTGGCATTACTCAGCAAACACATAGCAAACCTTTTAAGACTTCCCTACCACCACCATTTCCACTTGTATGCAAGAGCTCTCCAACACTGTAAGTGTGTCTGAATGGAAGGTTTCAGCTCTACCTCCACCGGCGGTGCTCGACTCGGGAGTGTTGGAAATATCCAGCAAGGACCCAATAGAAAGTGAGTGTTCAGCTGAGGGGCGTTTCCGAGGAGGGAAGGGGGACACGTCTGTTTCCCTGGTCAGCTGGGCAAGAGTCTCTTTCAAACGGCGCCTCTTGCGGTTGCTGTTCGGGGTGTTCAGAGAAAGCAGCGACACGGACTTCTTGAAGTCAGGACTCTCCGACTGCAGCAAGAGAAAACTTGGTTTAGTGGTTTTATCCCCCATGTCCATTTCAACTCAGTGCAAAGACAAGTTAATTGCAGAGATGAGCATACAACACAAAAGGAAACTTCATTTTCCTTCAGCTTCCCTAAGAAGTCTTGTTTTGTTTCTTTTTAAACTGAAAACCACAGTAATATTTTGTCGGATTAAAAGTACAACCTGTGGGAAGTAGAAAAAAGGGGTTTTGCTAAATTAATTTTCTATGTATAAAATTTATAATAGATTATCTGGAACCTAAATGCTGATCTCTGGCCCTACATATACTCCTGTGCATGCTAATTTTACTACCAAATACATGCTGTGCATTGTGTGAGAGCTCAACACACCTTCTCAAATAAATACATGGACTCTCCAGCTCTGGCATCCATTTGAATGCTTCCCCAAAACCACTAAAGGAAAAAGAAAACACACATTAAGAACACATTACAGAGCTTCATCCAAAGTAAAAATATTCAAAATTTATAATACTAACAAAGCTGGTACATGACATTTTTTCAGGATTAACCATGTTTGTTGCATTCAGCATACAAAATACTAAACAACAGCATTCTTTCAAGAATTTCCAGCACTAACCTCTTGCTTTACAACATAAAGTTTTTTTAAGGGTTCAAATGGAAGATCTTTTACTGTACTTTCTTCAACCACTAAGTGTGTACATCTTTCATCACCAACTGGTAAATAATGTCCTCCTATGTTAAAAATAAAAAAAAAGCCAAGTTAGCAAGAGTAAAGAATATTGTTAGATTTTAGTATCTCACTTGGCAGTTCTGTGCCACCTATCACTACAAATTCCACCCCATTCTTCACACAGGTCAATTTTCATAAACAACAACCTTGCATTTCTGTCATCTCTTCCATGTTCGCTTTCTCATCATCAGAGAATCCCAGGAAACTTAACATGCAATCCTGGAAGGGAGGAACCTTGAACTGATTTCTGAAGTCATCATCAGCTGCACAGAAATCACTGAAAGAAAAAGGATGCACAAAAAGGGTCACTAAATCAGAGCTATGTCACTATTTGAGCAGAAGCTCACAACTCTGCAGGTGAACAGGATGCAAGGTGAAGGCTGAAGGAATAAAAACACCTACATTTCATTCCTCTTCTCCCAAGCCTTATAAATCCACTCAGCCTTCACGATAGGAACACCAAGACTTACTGCAATCTACAAAACAGGAAAAGCATAAGTTGTATCAAATATTCCATTTAAATCTTTTCAATGTCAAGAAAAATTTGTACCCTTCCTTTTACTCTTCAAGACAGATACTGCAAAAAAGTGAATATATTCCTTCAAGAGTCATATCCAACTGCAACTCCTCGGAGTTAGAATGTATGAATTCAGTGACTAGAAGATCAGATCAATAGCTATTTTGACATTTACTCAAAAGTGCACTATTTTGTTAGTCAGATATCCTTCATCACTCACAAAAACACAAAATCAAATCTCTATTCCAGTGGACTATGGGATCTTTTTTCTGCTTTTGATACTTTGTATGAAGACAAACATCCCAGACAGCTTTTACCAAAGAGAAAGTGATTATTCCAAAGGTAACTGCAATGACTGCTTGAGAGATTGTAAAGTTTTCCTGCTTTTTCTCCTTTGAGTTGGCAGAAAGGAGTGTTTGATCAGGAAGCAGGACTTCTCTTCCAACTGGAAGATTAAAAAGAAAGTAGGAAAAAAGCAACAGCCTCCTAACAATTCACAAGAGAGACAAGAGAGAGGCAGAGGGCATAGACACTGCTACATCATTTTGAATATTGTTATTTACTCTCCTTGTCTATTTCAAAACCTGGACGTTCAGGCAATTTACGTTATTTAGATCTTGAACAGAGCTCAGCACCAGATGGAGATGAACTCACCATTACAAGTTATTGTTTCTAGAACAGGAAAAAGCAGCATCTTATGAGCTAAAGCACAACTAACAGACTTATTTTACAAGAGCCAAATTTCAGAAGTTTCCATGAAGCACCAACTCAAGCTTACATACTCTGAATTTGTCTCCATGTGTTGAGTTTGCCACCAGATGTGTAACTTTTGAGCTAAAGTCCCTTCGAATAATTCCACCCATATGGTGAACCAAGGTCACCAGCTTAACCTGGAAAATAAAGATGAACCATTTTCAGTGTATCTTTTGAAGAGTGAGAGCAGTACAAAAGAGTTTACAAAGCAAGCTACAGAAGGTTACATTACATGTCTAGGAATAAAAATACTCTGATCTGTTTTTAAAACAACCTGTTCACATCTACAGAAGAAAATACAGTTCACATGTCAAAAGAACTATTAACTTCTCTTTTTTAACACTTAATACAGCCTTGTTGTGTAGTTTGAAGAAGAGTGAGCTACCAGTGCTCTCCCAATCATCACAGTGTATTCAACCTTTTCACACACAATACTACCTGTACAAAAAAAGAGGACACCACTGGGTAAACACCATCTTATTTGAAGTCTCAATTGACAAGTCTTAACAGCTATAATTCAATAGGCCATGAAAAGTCACTCAACAAAAAAGTGACCAAAAATTACTTGAACAAGAAAATGGTTTTGTTCCCATCCTCAAATATCACTGCCTTTGGACATGCAACAAAACAAAACAACAAACAATTCAAAATTATGGTAAAACCATATAGATGACACAACAGAAGAGTAGCTTGAAAACAAAATTAACATATAGTTTTACTAATCCAAATGAAAAAAAAGTCTTACTAATTCTTCTTTCTTTCTGAATCCTGTAAAGCACAGCACCAAGTTCAACATACTGGCACAGTACAGTGGACGACAGGAGAAAGGCAAAGGCTGAAAATAAGAAATAAGCTTATTAGTCAACAGCATCAAAGTTTTCACATTGCCTTTAATACAGTACTATTGTTTCCAGTATTAAAAATTCACCAGACACTAGTCCAAGTCTGCGTATTCAGTTGTACCTCAGCTCCAGGCCTGTCAATGTTCTGATAAAGTAACTAGAGCGCCCTAAAGTTCCACAGGTAGCACTCCAACCTTTTATTCCCTCCCCAGCCCACCTGCTCTACATGACAACTTTCAGAAATATAAAGTGTCTGCCAGAGAATCATTTGTATGCTGCCTTTCCTAAAGGCACAATTCCAACTGGTGGTCAACAACTCCCGAAGCTACTGCAGTAGTTTCAGCCTTACAATGGTCTGTCTGCGATATTCTGACACAGCATTAGAAACTTGCTTTTCTTAACATTCCCTTGTCAGGAATACTGATAACTGATTGGAAAAGCAAGAGAGATTGTATTTTGAACACTTAGTATTTAGAAGTCGCTGCAGCAGAGAACTACTCAGCTGATTTCACCAGCAAGCACATACCTCTCCCTTCTGTGCACAGTGCAGCACAACCGGCGGCCCGATGACACGGCACTCGGACTTGCAGAGCTTGGGAAAGATGGAATCTTGGAAGTCTGATACAACGAAGATACTCTCAAATTCTGGGGAATCAGAATCTCCAAGCTCTTCTATTGTGTCTGTCTTGATGTAGGGCACTTTAATTTCCTTGATACACAGGGATGAAAGGGAAAGCATTACTCGGGCAAAGTACCGGCACTAGTGTCGAAATTCAGCAGGTTTTTATTTTGGACCATTAGGAACATGTATGATTCATATTTCAGAGAGACTCAAGATTTGTGAAAGCTGAATGCAATGCATCCTTCTCTAGCATAAGAATAGCTATGAACTGATGAATGCTTTAAGATTGAATGTCTTAAAGCAATTCCTGCTTCTGAAGAATCAGAATTCTAGTTTCCTTAGTAGTTTAAATATCAATTCACACTGCTAGTATTGGAAATAGGGGTTTTCTTTCTATCTAGCTAAGCTCAAAAGAGAAATGAAATTTCAGACTGTCAGAACAGCTTAGGGTATTTCAAGTGCTACTAAAAAGTAGCATCCAGCTTGCAACAGCAAGCTCTGCCCTGCAGAACATGTAAAGAATGAAAATTGATTTTGTTCTTTGCTTGATGTTTTCAAGGGGTCTAAATATTTGGCACATTCCAATTTCAACCACTAATTCCAAGCTTTATTTCTTATGTTTTCCACATCAAGAAATGTAGAAGCATTTCTTGCACTTCAGTTTAAATGCAATTTTCAATTGAAAGGTAAAGTCAATTGACAATTCCAAAGTCAGTTCATAGCAAAAACTTATGCGTTCCCTGAATACAAGCATGCAGTTGGATGTCTCCATGGATATCTCTATCCCCCTGTTAGAAAACACCATCAGGTAAGAGCTGCAGCTATTACTTCCATATTTAAGAAAGAATTCATAAAAGTGCCAATTTTGATGAGCTGTGACACCACCAGAAACAAGAGCAAACATTGTGACCATTATGCCAAATTAATCCAAATTAAAGCGTGTGCACATTTCAGTCCCAGTGAAGTAGAACATGCTGCATGCAATTCCATGTGCTTAATTGCATGACATACCATATGAATAATACTTTTTATTAGTTTTTCTTCTGATCTATCAGGACTACTTTCCTTTATCTTTATAACAGGTACTTCCATTATCCTAATGGTCTGTGGAAGAGGAGTACTTTAGTACAGAAGCAAGTTCATTACTAGAAATCTACAGGTATAACATCTCATTCCAGCAACTGTTTCATCTCAGATCCACATACCTCCAAGGCTTTCACAAGCTCCTCACTTCTCCCTGCTTCCTGAACCAAAACCACTCTTGTTTCTATTTGAGGCATTTCTTCTGTTTATAGAGAAACAGGAATGACATTTATATTTTAACAGAAAAATCCATGTTGGGTGTAAATAAAGCAATAACATATTGAAGAATACAGGCAGACAGTATCCTTTCCAGATCCCTTATTTATCAGGAAGAAGCCTGACAATAAGTGCTATCTCAAAAACATCCTTTAATTAAGGCACACCCAACTGACTTGGAGCCTAAACTTTCTAGGATGAGGTGAAACAAAATCCTGCAAGGATCTGTCCTTACAGACAAGGCAAGAGGAGTCACAACGGTAAGAAGAAAAATGGAATGGGGGGAAGGGGGAAAGAAAACAAGTAAGCAAAATAAAGACTTAATACTTCTGGTAGAATAAGATACAAAGACCTGTTGGAAAACAGACAGTTGGTGTCTCTTCTGGTTTCTGTGTTCCTGGCTGACAAAGCTCATTACTTCCTTAGTGAAACTGAGCAGTTACTAGAAACATGAGAACTGAAATTAGAGGTCTTGTTCTTTTTCCCCATCTATTAACAAGCCTTCAAAATATTAGGAGGAAAGGACAAGTGTTGCCTCTATATCATCTTCAGCAGAAGGCCATGACTAGATTTTGGCTACTAACTCGCAGGAAAACAAAAGTCTTCTGTTGTTGTTTTTTAATTTCAAGAAGTGTTCTTGAACTCTTTTCAAAGTCAAGGCTTAAATTTAAATCTCTCTGTCTCCCTTGCAACACCAAGTAATCTGCCTACCTGTACACAGGAGAGCAGATGTAGTTTCCAAACACTGGTGTCAAAACATCACCTGGAATGATTCATTCCCCAGAAGAGGCATCAAATGGAACTGACAGCTTTCTTTACAACAGATAGAAGACTCGAATGATTTGGGCTGTAGGCCCAAATTTTCATAGAAAGATGAGTTAAAAAATTAAGACAGTCTCTTTGTTGATGAAAGGATTCCAGACCAACTCCCTTCTGGATACTCCACACACATTCTGGAGTTCAGCAAAGCACTTTTGGCTTTCCAAAACTACTTAATACCAACAAATTAATCAGTCATTAAAACAACAGAGCAGTCTTCAAATAAGCTTCCCCCATTACCTTCAACATCCAAAACAGATCCAGGAAACACATTGTCTTTGGAGGTTTCTATAATCTTGGAATCCAGAACAGAAGAATCAGCCAGGAGGCTCCTCCCAGTTTCAGACACCAGAGTGCTGTTGTCAGCCATGATTATGCTTTGTCTCTTCAACAGCTGGAAGGTAGAGGGGCTAAAGTAAGTTACAGCTGCAAAAAAAAGCTCACAATAAGAGTCCCATGATTAAGGCAGTAGGAAAAGACTTCAGAAAATAAAGCATTTTGACTTTTCCTGAACTCCTACTCACACTGATAGAGCAGTTCTGAAAGAGCATCAGGAGTCACACAACTGATAAAGGACTGACAACAAACCTGTTACAGAGATGGTTCTGTAATTCCTTTGCACAGAGGTGCAGAAAGGGAAGTTCAGCTCTGAGCAGCAGGGAAGCACTAACTAGTGCTCATTTAAAAAAGCTTCACCACAAAGCATCGACAAACTAAAAGCACTTGTTCCCCCAGTGACAAACTATGACAAGCCACAGCTAAGACCAAGGTCAGCACTGTTGAAATGAAGAATTCAGTTATGCCGAGCATCTTGCTAAAATCTGATTTTTTGGGTGAACTAGTTAGAGGTACTGTAGGTTAAAATGAACACTCAGAGTGGAACCAGCACTATTTACTCACAGAAGAATTAAAAATGCATGAGCCTCTACAAAGTTAATAAGCATAGATATATATATATATGTCTGCATGGTCTAGCCTATTGTTTTGTATTAACTATAATATAATAAACTTTCATCATCAGATAAAAGAAACTTCCTGTCCTCCCACAGTCTCCTTCCATCCAACCTGTCAGCTACTGAAAAGGCAGAATCCTTAATCCTCCCGTATTTTGTGCAGGTACCTACCGGAGCCTCGTACCACAGGGTTTGTTCCGAGACACCTGCACAACAGGCAGCACATTCCCCGCGGCACGTGAAGCGAACAGGCTGCATTTCCTGTGACTCACCCCTCGGTGTTTGCACAGCGATAGCACAAGTTCCTCGGAACAGCAACTGCAGCTGAGCCGCTGCCGTGCAACAACCCTTTGTGTCACCTCGGCTGCAAACAACAACCCCCCCCCAACAATCACACAAAAGCACCGCCCGAAAGAGGCCTCTGGAGCCCCCAGAGAACAGCACACACGGTTCTCAAGCTGTGTTCTAACAACCGTCCTGTTACACAGCAAAGTAAGCCAGAAGGCAAGAAAACAAACCTTAAAAACCTATCACAACTCCAGACATACTCAGTTACCCAACTCGCCACCTCAGTTTCAGTTTCCAGGTCACACACAGCTCTGTGTGTGACCCCACGGAATTAAGTTTCCCAGCAGCAAACCACAGTCACCCAGTTTATATCAGAGAAAGAGGAAAATGTAACCTTAATCACAAAGTCTCTCAGGATCACCTGTGCGGGTTATAATGTTACCACCAGGAGCTGTTGTACATCTTCTTCGGCAGCGAGGGTGAAGGGAAACACAGGCCTGGAGGAGACAAACCACATGGTTAATAATGATCACCACACGGACAGTTCTATGTAAATAAAGTCAATTCAGAAGAAAACGAACCCTCCTGTAGTTAAGGCTACAATTAAACTCAAATTGTACAGATTATTTGTAAAAAGCCTGACGTCAGTATGGCTCCTGCCTTGCAGTTATTGCAATATCAAACAGCAATATATCAAATAACGTGTCCATGACCTTACACAGAACTTGATTATATCTCCGCGAAAAGCCCACACTTTGGGCTGGGCAGTGATTACGGCTTTCCCATTTATTTATAAGGTGCATTTAAAAAATATTCCTTGTTTTTAACAGCCACACTTCAACTAACAACACGATCCTGGTCACTAAGATTATGGACTGCAAGGACACGAGGAGAGCAAACAGCTCGCACAGACACGAACACAACAACTGTCCCACGAAACACCCAAAACACGCTCGGTTAAAGCAAGGGAAGGACAAACACCAAACCCCTCCCGCGCCGCCCGTTCCCCCCCCGAGCCGCTCCCGCCTCAGGACCCCGCAAGTGCCGGCGGGCCCGAGAGCTGCGCTCTGCATCTGCGGGGAATCGCCGGCGGCCTGAGGGGCCCCGAAGACTCACGGACACCCCGCTCCCTCCCCCCAGCCCTGCCCGGCCCCTCACCGCCGGCACCCGCCGCCCGCCATGAGCGGCCGCCGCCAATTCAAAAACCGTGCCGCCGCTGTCACGGCACCGCCCATTGGCTGCCCCTCTGTAAACCGCCCTCTGATTCGCCAGCACAGCAAGATGTCCCGCCTCCTTCCTCGCCCTCTTCGGGTAGCCCTTGGCCGGTCGCGCTCTGCGATTGGGCGCCGCACCTGCCGCTCACGCAGGGCGGACTCCCATTGGTGAGCGGAGCGCTTGTTTCGGTGCCCAACGCCGGCCGCTGAGTGGGCGGGGCCGGGGCGCGCTCTGCGCTGATTGGCTGGGGCGGGGTTTGAACGCTCCCAACGGCCGCGCAGGGAGACCCGGATGGAGGAGGGGGGGCGGCCCTGCCCTTCCCTCAGAGACCCCTCAGCCCCGGCCCGGGGTCACTAATGTTGTTAATAAATTATAAATAAATAAATAAAGGATATCTGCTCGCACGAATTTCAGAATAATCAGTTCGTAGCAAACAGGTGCTGGCGGGTGAAAATAGAAAGCCGACCAGCTAACTCCGCGAAATAAGACAATTCTACCGAATGCTATAACCGTCCTTTTGTTTTTTTTAATTTCCCTAATAACTAAAGTTTACTGGTCCATAGAGGAATTCTGTTGTAGGGACTCAGCATCCCTGGAACCTGGTTTACCATAGTGTCTCATTCCCTCTATGTAAAAACAAAAGATGTATTTTCTCTTTCTAGAATTTTCTACAGTATGCCAAACTGATTTCTTAGGTCTTACTCTTCTACAGATTTTTATTATTTCAGCTATTTTCATGAGTGATCCAGCTGACTTTCTATGATTTGGAAGTAAGTCTAGGAAAAAGCAGAAAATTATAACAGGTGTTGTTTATGCGAATAAAGATTTGCTGGTGAGGTACATGTAAATTAGGAATGTTTTCTTGAGGAAAAGATTTCAAAATAACAGCCTGGAAAACAAGTAGATCATTCAATGTTGACGCTTTAGTCAAATTATCACACAGTCCTATAATTATTTCATACTGAGTAATCACAGCAATGACTTATAATAAAAATACTGATGTCCTTTTGTCACTTTAAAGTAACCACTTGGACTGTCATTTCGGAGTCCCAGGCCAACCATCTCTGGCTTTTCCTCTGTTCTCTCCTTTCCCTGCACTCTTTCTAAATCCCTTTCAGCCAAATCTCCAATTTCCCCTCACTCCTGGAACCAGGTTCTTCGTGGTTTGGGAAAAGTTCTGCAGTACTGGAGTCAGTCTTACTTTTGCAAGATTGTTTCTGGAAAAGATACTGGTGATTGCACGTTAATTTCCACTTAATCTCTAGATCTTAAAAAAAAATAAAGTTCAAAGGCAGGAGAAGCATATTTATCAAGAATGGGGATTATCAGGTGATAGATACATGCATCACTTCTCAGTTAAAGGTTTATAAAAGAATACAAGCAATACCCAAATGTTCAGTACATAGAGGCTTACTGTGCACATGGGGAGTCACCTGAAAGAGCCATTTTTTTGAATGTACCTGAAAATCCAAAATTTTCTCAAAAAGCAATTCAGATACTACCTCAAGCTGTCCTTCCTGGAGCTGACAGAACTTTTAGGTGTTAATCACTTAAGAAAAGTGCTAAGTTGTTTGTGTCTTGTTTTGTTTTTTTAATCCAGTGCATTTCACTAAAGTAGATCAGGACTGATGACAAAAGTAATTACTATTCTTTCTATGTCTGACATTTAAAAATCTAAGTGTTTTGCTTAAAGAAAAGGCTCTGAAATAGAAACGCCCATTATTTTGTGTTTTGTAAAATGTAACATGCAGGTGAAACTTGATGCTGCTTCCAGTTATGTAGGCATGAGTAACCCAGTAGTACAACATTTATCTAGTAGTTAAATAGTTTCCTCTCACAGTGACACCCACGGGGAGAAAGTGTCAGGTGATTAAGTCATTAAATGAATCCTGTCATAAGAGCTGCGTGGGAGCAGGGATCTCATACCTCTGGAAAAGACAAGGAGGCCACATCAGAAGAACTGCTGGAACCCTGAGATACCCAAGGAGACTTTAGTGCCCCATATTGTCCCTGGAAATTGACTTTCTACCAACCATTTTTCGGCCTTGACTGTGAGTTTACATAGGTAGACTGCTGGTCTTTGCGTATCTTGCAAGCATTTAGGGGTTTAATTTATCTATTTTCATGGGTTTTTAAAAGAAAGGAATATTACTCAAACCCCTGTTTTAGTTTTTTAAGCAACTGACTTCTTTATAAACATCTGGAAAACAACAGATTCCTCAAAGAGCTATTGATACAGTTTGCCAGAGCAGCTTTCAAAATGTGAGGAAGGGGAGGGATAAAGCACAAGATCTGTGGTGGAAGGTCAGTGGGAGAATGAGAAACTCAGAAAAACCCCATCCATACTTTTTAACTCTCTTTTGAGGAGATAAGGAGATGGCAGAGAAGTGGGACTAGACTTAGTTTTGCCAGAGATTTGGGAACTATGAATTTTGTTGGAAGAGACAGGTAGCAATTACCATGTTCCAAGGATGCTGGGTGTAGGCTTTAGGGGTCAGGAGCTTGGGAAAGCAAGGGAATGGGAGTAGGGCACAAGGTAAATGAGAAGGTATGGGCACAAAATAATACAGAAAGGGCCAACATGGTATAAAAAGCTGGAGACTTCAGGAATCTCACCTTGTGCTGCTTTCTTGGCAAAGCTTGTTTCTCCACATCTGTAGTCGACTCAAATGGGCTGTGAAAACCACAGAAACTCCACCTGCCATATGATAAAAGGTCAAAGATGCTTGAGGGTCTTATTTCCTCACAAGTTCCAGAAACTTTCTTCTGCAACCTTTAGAATCAGTGAGGTGGTACTTCAATTCCCAGAAAGCTAAACTAACAACTGACCTTTTGCTTCTTAGAAACATATTTTTCTTTTATTACCTTTTCGTGTCAATTTTTAAAGGAAACTTGTGCTTTCCAAGACTCTATTTATAATTCTATGTGACTTTTTAGTATTATGGATTCATTTTTAAAGCAATGTCGTTGTTAAAATTAGTGCTTCTTCTCTTTATTCTGCATTACATGCCTAACGCACATGAATCTGGCTCTTTAAATAAATATTTTAATTTGCTGAAGATAGGACTGTGACTAAGTACCAATTTGCGTGAAGACTGAACTCTATGGTGTTTGGGATGAAAAAGACTTATTTAAAATTTTTTCTGTTTTAGGTACAAGAAATGTTCTTGCATTAAACCAAAATTTGCTATTGACCGAGAATAAAAACAAAAATTCAAACACACAAACAAAACACACACGAACAAACAAAAAACACAAAAGAAAAACCCAGCAAATCCTCAGTCCAAAATAAAATTGCAAATTAAGCATAACTTAAAAAAATAATCTTTCTGGAATAATTTTGTGATGTGTTAAATGAGAAACAGCGTGGTTTCTTCAGTAAAATAAGGGTGACCCTGAGTTCCTCTGAAATCACACGGGATCTGGGATCCTCACAGATTGACTTGAATGGATTCCCGTTACAGCCTTCCTCTCATCTCCTCAGCATCTGGGCTCAGTGGAGAGGGACAAACCAACCCTCCCTGAACACCGATGTTCCCGTTCTCTGCTGGCAAAGATCTCCCACTGTTACCGTCTTCTGGCGCTACAGCCCCTAAAAACGGAAAACCAAGGCCAGGTTGGACGGGGTTTTGATCAACCTGGTCTAGTGGAAGGTGTGGTTGGAACTAGATGACCCCATAAGGCCCCTTCCAACCCAAACCACTCTGCGATTCCATGAAACTGGTGGAGTTTACTTGTGGGTCCTGGTCCTTGCTGCCACCCGGGCATCCCCCAGCCACAGGGATGCGTGTGCCGGCCCAGGGTGTGCAAAGGGCTCCGGGTTTGGGAGCGGGGTGTCAGGAGGCAGCACCGCAGATGCAGATGCGCGCGATGGAGGCGCTCCCTGAGCCTTTTCCTNGCTCCCGCCGCGGTGCCGGTGCACAACCCGCGGCCCCCGCGCCGCAACAGCCCCTTCCTTGTGCGGCTGGAGCCGAGTGCCGGCATCGCTGACATCGCAGCTGGGGCTGGTCCCGCTGCCCCGGGAGGTGCCGCATCCAGGAGAAGCGGGATCGAGTCGCGGTGTAACGCCCTGGCCGCGGCTCCGGGCGGGGCGGCCCCGGTCCGTCCGTCCGGCGAGCGCCGCTCGGCACCGCCGGTGCCAGCGCTGCCCCGGCACAGGCGCTCCAGGGTTCGGTCTGGTGCCCAACTTGTAGGCTTTTGGTCAGAAAAAAATGAATTACTGGCTTTTAATGTGATACACTAAATATGTCTTAGGGAAAGAAGACATATAAAGCTTTCAGATATTAATTAATCTGCCTTAATTTGGTGGTGTATTATTACTAAACAAAACTCAATGCTTGATTTATTTTTTTTTTCGGTCTCAAGGCGGTTATGTCACTTCATGATTTCTGCCTTGTTTTCTGACAGTGCTGACGTGAAACATCTCGAAGACAACAAAATTTCTGATAATGGTTTTAGCTGTGAACTTTGTTTTTCTCTGGGATGATCTGATCTTTTACAAGGACTAATCAGTCATGGTCAGGACTGATGTAAGGGACTACGTCTATGAAAGTTGAAAGGTTTTGTGTTTTGGTTTTAATTTCCTAGCAGTATCTCAGTTTACTAAATTGGTTCTGAAATGTGCAAAAGTTTGTATTTTGAGTAGATGATGATCCTTTCAGAAAAGGATTAAATGAGTTAATGGACAGAGGGCTCATAAATGGCCTAGGTGGGAATGTGCCTGCTACGTTCTTAATGCAATTACTGTGGATGGTGAGAAGCATGAGATGGGTGGACCACGCAGTGTCCAAACTTGTATATTCTGCTTAAGCTTCTCTAGTTGCCACTGTTGGAACTACTTGGATCATTTGTCTGATCCATTGGGACATCTTATGGTCCAACTGTATCACTGAATCAAAGCATATCTCTGTGATGAAAGAATAAAACCTGGTTGCTGTACAGGATAAAACCTGTTCGTGTCCATACCCTCCCATATGTGTGATAGGAAGATTATGCAGATGTGGCCTACAATAGCTTAGTTCTTCATTAAAATCTATGGCTTGACATTCACTTGCTCCATGTTTTTAACTCAGGTAAATGAACTACAAGCACTCAGGTTGCCCACACTGATTGATAAGTAAAGACAGAAGGGCCATGGTGCCTGCCTAGTATTCTGCCTGCAAAACACAGTGTTGTGGTTCATCCAGGAACACCTGAATCAAGGGCAGAACCTCTGGTTGAAGGAGACCTATGTTTAGAAAATCATATGATGGTGACTGTATATATATATATGTATATTGCTGCTGCCTCAGGTACACATTCAGTTTGTTTATGTGGTATGTCGGGCATAGATGCATTCTACTGCCTCTGTCTTGGGGACTGGAGGACACCTCTTTTGGGATATTCTAGAGGTCATAATCCCAAGAGGAGCTGGCAGGACAAAGCCTGGTGGGTGGCAGCTGTAGCAAGCTGGCAGGCAGGGCTGCAGTGCCCGTATCTGTCCTGCTCTCTGGAATGAGGAAGTCTTTGTTAGGGGAAAGTGATAAATTCTTCGTTGCTTTTGTCTCTGGGCTTACAAATAAAAACTTCTATAGTGAGAAAAATTTCTAAACAGGTAACAGTTCCTGTATCACTTGCAAACCAAAAGGACAAGCGAGTTTTACACAGAAGCATAAAGGAAGTCAGTCGTTAGAGGTGCCCCAAATCACACATCAGGTGAGCCTTGAGGCATTTGTTTCATGAGAGAAAGAGAAGGTGCTTTCCAAGTGTTCAGGAGTCTTTCTAACGCTGAGGTAGCGCAGGCAGGAATAAATGACTGTCATTAAGAAAGAACTGTGTGAACCAAAGGTACCACTGTAAAAGTTAAGCTTGTGTATTTACTTTGTTAGACAGCTTTTGTGTGTGTATATATATAAAATAAAGTGTGTGTCCTTTCATAGAGCTCAGCTCCCTTTTTCTTTTTCTCTAACAGCAATTGCAAGGTCAAACCGTTTAACGTTTCTCTCAATGTGACTTGAACTTTCACCCACTTCTGAATGTATTTCTAGCTTGCTGTTTATTACTTTGCTTTGTAGGTTTGATAGCAGAGGGAACTACCTTTCTAACTTAAAAAGTCTCTGAAATGTACTGCCATCCTTTTTTTCCCCCACAAACTTTATGGCTTCAAATACAATTAATTGTCTTTTGCTTATTTCGAAATAGATTTATGAAGACTCTGATGATTAAGGGTGACCATTTCTTGTTAGATATAATGTGTTTGTTTGTTCAGTGCATTAATAATCACTGTGAATAAAACACAATAGACTGTCACTGGCTTTCAGTGTACTAATGATAAGGTTTTTACATTTGCTTGTAGAGTTCTGTCCCAGTCAGCTGCAGATTATTTTACAAGCTTGGGACTGAGTCAGTGTCCTGGCTCAGCATGAAACTTCAACAAAGGTTCAAGTATAATCACATGTTTAAAAAAGTGCATAATGCTTATAAGGCAGTTTCTCTAAGTAGGTTTCAAAACATAGTACAGAAGGGAACTGATACTGTTATTCTAGTCTTAAACTGGGAGTAGCAGAGGTAGGAAGAGATGGAGTGCTTTAGCTGAGGTTACAAAAATTCCAGTGGAGGAGCTGGAAAGTGATCTGGGTTTTCAGAGCCCTGTTCCTGCACCCTCTTTAATGCCCTGTGCTGCCCCAGAATGAAAACAGAGGAACTGAAACTTTAATAATATTAATGAATTGATGTGAAAGTGCTTAACAAGGAGAATAATTTGCACCTCACCTGTCTCAAAATAGGGCATCATGGTACATTTTTACAGAAACCTGTGATATAACACAGTTTGACATTAGAAATAAAACTATGTGCATACATATGTATACAAGTACCTCAGAACTTGGCTTCACTAAAATTTAGAAAACCACACAAAATTAATTATAGCATTGAGTCATAGATTTAACCATAGTTATTGTTTCATTTGGTGCCTGTTAAGAAGTGTCTAAAGCAACATTTCATAATTCTGCTGTAACAGCAGGATCGATACAGCCATTTTCACTTCTTACTCTAACCACTCTCCCTTAAAGGACTAAAGGAGCAGCATATGTTTACTTATTAGCACTTTGAAATAAGTTATTTCTGAACACCACTGTCATGATATTGCTATTCTGGTGCATGGCAAGGAAGAAGGTATTTTTTTGGAACTGGGACAGCTGTTTACAAAGGTTTGGAAAGATAAGTGGGTTGGCATAGAGGCTATCAGATAGACTTATATGGAAGAAAGTAGGCAGCTGTACAGTGCAGAAAACTCATCAGCCAAGTGTTTTCTTCATACTTCTCTGCCACTCATTCATTTTTGGAATAAAATAAATCACGGGACATCAACACTCAGGATTAAAGAAAACAGTATTAGTTCTTTCTGCTATTTTAATATCTTTCTACCCATATATTTTAGAGTATGTGACTTCTGGCCAAATGTAAACCATAGTTATAGGCAGTGAAGTTAGCTGTTGATGTTTTTGGATGCAAGAACAGTTTTGCAATTGGTTTACTGTAAAGCAGGTTGTTATTTATGGCACATAGGTCTCACAGCACTGGTGCCTGAACAGAAACTGAACCACAGTGGAAGTCTTGTTTGCAGTAACAGATAACTTTTGTTGCTATCTAGTATAAAAGCAGATCATCATGGGTAAAGACATATGTGCACAAAACCATTAAAATGTCATCTAGGTTTTGCTTCTAATTAATAAACTGAAAACGGTCTTCCTGGTTTCTTTTCAGTTCTAAAGGAAATTCATAAAATAAAGAGTGTCTTTGAGGACTGTCTTTATGTAACAGTATTAAAAATACATGTTCTTTTCTGGGCAACAATGTGCCTGCATTGAGAAATCGTTTTGTAAAATCACCCTTAAACAGGGTAAACTGCCTGAAATGCACACAAAACAATACATTCTGCACACAGCTAAATGGTGAAATGATCCTGTTTATTTTTCACTAATCTCTGTTACTGGTTACAGATATTGTAGTTGGCATTTTGGCCTCTAATGTTGATAGAAATGTGTTTTGTAAAGTGATGCCTGAACTGACAATAGCATCTGCATCTTTGAAGGTAGGAAGTTTAGCCCTACAAAGTTCAGCCTCCCAGTTCCAGCTTCATCACTCATTTGAGTCATGAGTGAGGTTTGGCTGAGTCCCGAGTAGTGCTATATGTAAAAAAGCCTGAGCTGTTTGCCTAATTCCTGATCCTGCCAAGGCCTGAATGGTCAGTGCAGGGCCTTGGGCCTGATCAGCTGTGAGGGCAGAGGAGGAACAGCTGATGTGTTGAGCTCAGCTTTAGAGGCATCCTGCCTTTGTACCCTCTGAACACGACCTGTTGCAATAATTCTGTGGCTAAAGGTCAGAGACAGTGTTAGATATGAAAGTCATCTGAGGACAGAGAATCCCAGTGTGCTCAGTAGTGTTAGAGGTTACCAGACATTAGCAAAAAAAACCTTTTGGATTAGTTTTTTGCAATACAGAACACATGATGAATATAGAGTATAAGTCCTTTAGGGAGGTAAATGTAATAGCAGGGAGCATTTGGGATTCTTCATGAAATTACCAGCTGAGGAGCCAGTAGAAGAATCCAAATAATTCACTGACACATATTGGTGATTAAAAGTGAAGTAATGGTGCCTTTCTAGAGCAGTTCTTTGTTCATTCTGCCTGGTTTCTCTAACAGCCCTGATTCCTTTCTCCATTTATTGAAAAATTCCTCCTACATAAGTTAAATCTTTCAGTATCTTCTATCCCACATCAAAGAATTTCCCAGAAGGAAGGGGGCAGTCTTGAACAATTCAGTCCCTAGGGAGTCCTTGAATTGTCCTTACCCGAAAACCCCAGTTATGGGAATGTTCTGGTAAAAGAGAAGGAGTTTGGGGTGTAGTAGTTGTTTTGCCTGACTTAGTGGGGAGCTGGGGAGCTTTACTATATGAGTGTAAATCACACAGCTGCCGAGGCAGATGTGGGTCATGGGGAGCCAACAGCACCAAAATGAAAAGGTGCAATCAGAAATGAGCAACAGTCAGTCACTGAGGCTCCTGTAATGTGCCCACAGTGGTTATTTGTTGAATTGGCTCAAATGCCTGCAGAATACTCACATTTGCCTTGTTACCTGCCCAACCCTCCCTCGCAGTGTCCTCATCCAGCTTGGCCTTGCTTCCAGCTCTCCTGGTGCTTGTCAGCCCATTGCACAGTCCAGCCCATAATGTGAAGTTCACCAGTCACGTTTCCCCAGAATTCACCTGTTCAGAAATCAAAAGGGGTTTTTTTTCAGACTAATGCATAAAACCAGTCATTACATGGGAAAACTCGCAGCTCTGAAGGTGTCAGGGAAGCAGAGCCATCGGGATGGGCAGGGCTGTCCTTTGGGTGGCAACACAGCCCTAGAAGAGGGTTGGCCAACCATTAAACACATCTGCCAGTAGTATATTTATATTGTATTACAGAGTGCTGAAATATTAGATATCTATTTAAAATACTGTGAGAGAAAAAAGAAAGAGTTTTATTTGTAAAAACTTGGAGTAAGACTAGCTGTTTGCCAGCAAAAAGTGCAATCCTGATGCCTTATAAATGACAAGCAATTAGGCTGATTAGATAGATTGACTTACAAAGAATCTGTCTCATAACTTCTTGGCAAAAAAACCCTGCATATGCCTGACAAATAATTAGGACTGTTGCCTTTGTGCCCTGATGTAGAAAGCATCTCTTCCACATTTATGGGTTCTTGGAAAGAGTGGTCTATTATAGGAAAAATAGACATGAAAGAGCGTGGTAACCTTCAGAGAGCCAGGATGCTCTGTGGTTTGAAGAACAGGGCAAAACACTTCTCGGTAAACACCACTAACTAGCCTGGAAAACAAAACATTCCTGATTCCAGGGAACATGTGGTAATCTTGTCTAGAATAAATGTGAACTAAAGTGGGAGAGAACAAAAATGAGACGTCTATTGCAGCACAGTCGGGCTTAAAAAATGTCTATGAAACATTGTTTTCCCCAGCAGCATTTCTGAAACTTCTTCCCTGTGTTTACCTTCCCTGGGAACCACTATAGGGCACAGGGAGGATCAGACATTTATCTGGTTACATCAGTGGCAGCCCAAGAAGTTGTGTGCAAATTATTAATAGATGTATTGCTCTTCAGATTTCAAACTGGAACTGTGTTTTCCTGTGGGAATTTTAAGTAACGGTGGGAGAAAAGCATAAGCTGAAACTCACAGAAACAAACAGCCTTGTGAATTCAACATTTCTTCCTGCCAGGCGGATACTTTGTGTTTCTTCTCCCAGAGAAAAACCTTGCAGTATGAAGAAATGCTACTCCATCCAAAAAGCAGCAAGCATTTTAAAATTTGTATTCCTAGCAAACCATCTCAGCAGGGTGACATTACTGCAAGTTAAAGCAAGAAAATAAAGTCGTTTCTGCAAATTCATCTTTTGGAAATGGATTCTGCTCCCAGCTCACATAACACCCTAGTGTATTTGGCATAGCTTTGTTTAAAAAATACCAATGCTTGTCTTTTTTCTACAGCAATCTACAAGGGAAGTGGGGCTGTGCAGGGCCTTTTCTATACAGTACCTGAAAGCAAAATTGCATGTATTTTTTACATTCAAGCTACTTACGACAGAGAAAATAGTTACATATAAGAGGTTGTGGCTGTAGGAGGCAGGTCTCCTTTGGCAGAGATGCTGCTGAGTGCTTCAAAACTTGATTTTCTTCTGGAGGGGTGTGTGTGCAGTTTTTGTGCGGGTTAAACTATGTCAACTATCTGTTCTCCACCATGTGAATGTGGTTAGACCAGTACCTGGATGACCCTGTTCACTCAGGTGACAGCATCTTTAATTCATTGGCACAGGTTGCATTTGCACTAGTGGGACTGGCAGAACTAAAACATTAGAGTGATTGTGTGTAGAAAAGCTCTATATAACAGTACACCTCTTGTTTTAAGTATTTGGTACCTGTACATAAAATAAAATGTCCTAGCTGGCAGTTTTCCTCATGGTAGTGTTCCTACAGGTGTATCTTAGGTATATTTACCTCCCAACTCCATTTCCTTTGTTGCTGTACAGAAGGCTTCACTGATTATCCAGTTTCTGTGCTTCATCACTAGGACACAGATTAACTTTGCAAAAGGGAAAACACCCCCACTACTTCTTCTTTTTCATGGCCTGCCTGGACATCATAGTCCCTGTAGTCCTTTAGCTCACCTTTTGCCACCCCTTCTGCACCATCCATGGAATGGAAACAAGTAGGCACTACAACCAGTGTGCAGGTCATATGTGGGGGGCAGGTCATAACCATTTCAGCTGGAGGACTGCCTTGAACAGGTTTCTAATCTATGCAGGGCAAAATTTAAAAAATAAACATGAAAATAAAAGTCCTGGATAGCCAAAGGGGTAAAATCTGTCATCTTCTACTATAAGGGGACAGAAAGATCAGATCTTTCTTCATTTTCTTAGTGTTTTATCCCCAAAAGAAAGTAACCCACTTGAGTC
This sequence comes from Neodrepanis coruscans, assembly GCA_013400695.1. Lineage (NCBI taxonomy): Eukaryota > Metazoa > Chordata > Aves > Passeriformes > Philepittidae > Neodrepanis > Neodrepanis coruscans. Next base: position 24,519 of record VYZS01031250.1, on the reverse strand, counting down.
TCTGGGGTTGGAAAAAAGTATCATGAACTTGTATAGTGTTTCAGATCCTTCCCAGTTCAGCAGGAAAACACATGACAAGCCAATANAAATAAACATGAAAATAAAAGTCCTGGATAGCCAAAGGGGTAAAATCTGTCATCTTCTACTATAAGGGGACAGAAAGATCAGATCTTTCTTCATTTTCTTAGTGTTTTATCCCCAAAAGAAAGTAACCCACTTGAGTCTCTGGGGTTGGAAAAAAGTATCATGAATGTACTGTTCTTGTATAGTGTTTCATATCCTTCCCAATTCAGCAGGAAAACACATGCCAAGCCAATAAACACCACTGTATTCCTTTAAGACCATTCCCATTTTCAAATTTCCATGGAGTGCTTGGGAACTTTCTTAATTCAGAAGTAGGAAGACTTACACTTTGGGGTGGAACAACAGAAATACTCTGCATTTTTTATATCTTTCCACCAAAAAACATTGGCTGTGTGGTATTGCCCTCTGCTGGCACTGGTCTGAGGAGCTTCACAGGTCCCATAGTGGAACATGCTGGTGAGGTTTGCCCACTTCCAAGGTGTCTTTCAAAGGAACCAAGTGCTCTTTCACAGTGGTAATCCATGAAGTGCTTGTGGCTTGATTTTTTCTGACAGCAGAAAATCGTTTGTGGGCAGGGTTTTGTTTTAGTACAGCTTTAAAAGTACTAGAAGTCCTTGTTAATAGTGCATTTTCCAATGAATATTCTAAGAATCCATATTTGGTTTCATGTAGGACCTGCCCTTTGAAGACAGTTGCGTTAAACATCAATGATACACTCTGAATTAACAGGAATTTTTCTTCTTTTTTCCCACCTAGTGCTACGTGGTTCACCAGCTGGGACTCGGCCATCACTTGATAGTTCTGAATTATTTGATTAATAGCTTTGACCAGCTGCAGTCTTTCTCGTCTGAAGACATTAAAATCACGGATGCTGTTTTTGATGGTGTGGAAGTCAGAGTGTTTGAACCTCTTGCCAAGGGAGATGAAAGTCTCAGGCGCAGCGTTGTTTACATCCATGGAGGGGGCTGGGCCTTGGCAAGTGCAAGTAGGTGTCTGTCAGTAATTATATAGGGTTCTGGTCTTCTTTTCTCCTATCAGGAAAAGCACAAAGCTCCTTTTCCTGCCAGGAATGACAATTTTGCCAAGACATACGTGAATTCAGTAGTAACTGTCTTTACTGTGATAGATGAGTTCTGAGGAGAGAGGAAGCAAAATATCATGAACACACATTAGAAGTGCATATCTTACCTGCACATGAGCTGTAGAAGGACCAACAGGTTAATTTTGTTATATCCTAAGAGGACAAAATAGCTTATTGCTTAAATTCTTGGGCTGCCTGGATGGGTTACTTGGGCCAGTCCCCAGCTTTCTGTGGTCAGGTACACAAGTTGATCTTTGATGATCAGGGTCAGGTGATTATGTTGTCTAAGGGGTTTGCCCCATTTTCACAGCATAATTACCAGAAGAGTGAACTGATCAATGCTGTGTGCAACAGCCTTGCTAATGTTTGGTTCTTAAATAACACATACCTGGGAATACACACTGCTGAGCACAGTGAGCAGCTCAGGGGAAACACGTAGAGGTTGGTTCCTGCCCCATGGTCTGGTCCCTCTCTTAGGGGACGACAGCCACCACCAGCATAATTACCTTGAAAATTAATGCTGTTTCCTTTGATTAACTTGGAAACCACAAATATCATCAAAGAAATTAAGGTACGGCTATAGGCAACATATAGGAGGAAAACAGCCTTGGGAGGAAGAAGGGGATGTGGTTCCTGTGGCTGTTTGGGTGCTCTGAGATTCAGATCTGATAGGATTCTTCTCTCTTCTCCATTGGTCCCATGACATCCTGAAGTCCATACAGCCCTGATGCATTCTATGGCTTCCTCTATAGAAAAAGAACATTAATGGGATTTTAATGGGGTTTTCCAAAATGATACAAAACACAAACTGCATTGGATTTGGACTATGCATGTACGAGTCATTTAGAAAAGTTAAATTTAGGTTCCTAAATAACTTTAAAATCTGGCCTTCCTGTGCTTTTGGAAATCCCAGTCTCTTTGCCCTGTAGTCCTGTAGCAGTTAAACATTTTACTCATCTTCCTACAGAGAAATTGTGCATTGAGGTGGATTTTCTCAGCCTTGCCTCAGGATGTTTGTTAACCTCCTGCCTGCCTCATTTGTTCTGTAACAGTTTGCGTATGACTCTTGTTGTGCAAAAGGTTCATATTAAATTGCTGTGCTTTGTCTGGATAAGTTGGCTATGTCAGATGTATCCCTGAGTCCAAGGCACAGAAATTAATGGCACAATTGCTGTACCTAAATACTAAATTCTAAGACTTGGTACTTTAGAACACATTTAGTGACCGAGTATATTTTATAGTACCGGGAACCAACAATTAAGTAACTGGAAAGGAACAAAATTAAAGATAAACAGTCCTCTGATAAATTGGATAGCTGTGATTAATCCTCCCATAAATGAGTAGCTCATTTGACAGTAATAGGGCAACGCATTTGAATCAAAGCAAATTCTTGCTACAATAAAATGAACCACAAGCAGTGACTCATACAGCGACAACTGTCTCTGGATGCTAATGCCCCCAAACCACTGGGTGCCTTAAATTTTGCCCAACTGAGAGAACTGTGATAGGTGGGTGAAATGACATGTCTCAAGTCACCAAGAAATAGATGAGGAAGGAAGCATTAGACTGCAGGACTTCTGAAGGCATGAATTATGTTCCCTCTGCTACAGTATGTATTTGGCACTTGATCAGTTGCAAGCTGATCTCATTTACTCTGCTTATATTTGTGTGATGTTTGTGTATTTTCTGAGAAGGCTTAGGTACAGCTTTGTGACTATTGACTTGCATGTCCCTAACACCGTGTCCTTTCGTTCCAGAAACAGGCTTTTACAAGCATCTCTGTAGAGTCATGGCTGAATCCCTGAATGCTGTTGTTGTCTCTATTGAGTAAGTAATCTAAAACTGATCGAGTAGTTCTAAGTTACTAGAAATATGTCACATAGTTCCTTTAGCTTTTCCTTTGCGAGTGGCTTGTGTATAAGGCTTTAACTTGGACAGTAATTCTCTATACTGGTCCGATATCCTTATCCTTTTAAAATTGCAACAAATTGGAATGGTATAAAGATTTATTTGGGTTTCTAATTATTTTAGAGGTCATTTTAGAAGACAGAAATGTGGGAAAAGAAAGTAGTCCTGAATTCAGTAGGACAAATACTAAAAGGCAATGTTGGTGCATCTTGCAGTTGCATCTGTGTAAAGAATGCAGCTAAAACCTAAGATCCCTCAAGTGCCAAGATGTGATTCTGTAAATACTTGTGAACGTAACAAATAATCAAAACCAAACTCATTTGGATATGATGTGTACCTGAAAGAGAGCTGAACCACGTCTCTGTGCCTCCTCATGTAGCAAGAGGGACTTCTCCCATCCTTGTTGGCTACTCCCCCTGCTGCAAGATATATTATTAATGAATATATTTAAAGTAATGTTTATATATGTATCATATTAAATATGTCTACAACCCACAGTTTCTAAGTCATATCGAGGAAGAGTCTTCCACATAAAAATTACCAAATCATTTTACCCCTGCTCATTAATCAGAATGCACTGTGGGGTCTGTCAGTTTCCTGCTGCTCTCTGTCTCCCACTGTTCTAGTCCTCTCTTTTAAGCCCTGTGCTTCTGTCAAGAGCAGAGAACTGCCAGACAATGGAGAAACAGGGCTGCTTTATTAACACATTGAACAATTCCTAAGTAAACAAACCTCTCACTAGCTAACTAGGTTACCTAGATGACTCCACTTGATTGGTACTGTTCCCATCTTTATTGTCAACTTCAGTATTTTCTTTTGCAGACCAAATCACTTAATTACTCAAATTTCCCACCTACAGTTCGTTATGTACCAAGCTTAGTGATCTAATTGCGACTTAATTATATGGAGTTGAACTTAGTCATTAAATACTTATTATAGTGTACTTTAAAAGGTTGCTTTCTTCTTTCCTTCTTTGCACTGTTGGTTATTCCAGATGAGCAGCAACCACAGTATTGAAAAGTTCCTTATAATTTCTTTTTTGATTTATGCTGGTATAATTCTGCTTATTGTTCTCAGTTACTGTTTACCTCTTCTCCTTAACTATTATATCCTTCAGTCAAGGTGTTTGTATTCAATTAGTCGAGTCTGATTAGATTTCTCATTTGTTTAATTGCACCTCTCACTTTCACAACCTGTGCACAGTCTCTTACACAGACTGGAGTTCCCAAAGTACATTCTCATATCCTGAGATATAGACTGCTTTCCAAAGGAAGGTCACAATTGGAATATAAAACTTGTAATCTAAGTTTAAACTTTATTCTGCATATGAAGCTTCTTTAGCTTTCAGTCTAAAGAAGATGTTTTCAATTGGAAAACTAAATTTTGGTTTGCTGGGCTCTACTGAGAATATGTGAAATCTGTTGTTTGAAAAGCTACAAAGAGAAGTCATGCTTTGTACTGTAAGGCCTGGTAAAAACTCTGAGATTTCAAATTATTCGGTAAATACAAACAGACTTCTACTGCACTGATATTTAGAAGCTGAGAAAACGTCATGCCTGGGACTCAGCTGCTGACTTTTCCTGGTAGACTATTTGCTCTTGCTCTGCCTCAGTCTTCCCACCTGCACCTTCTGCTCCTCTCCTCGATAAAGGAAAGGAATTACTGAATGTTGCAGTGGAGCAAATTGGTATTACCTAATTTCTTGGTTCTTGTTCATTTCATGACATTTCAAGGTTCCTTCTCCCCTGAGCATAGGTAAAAATTTGGGAAACAGAACTGCTTAGGTGTTTGGCTTACTGGAGTCTGTTTGGTGTATATGATTTCCTCTCCCTTGTACTTTTTAAGGTGGGAATTTGGATCAAAACCCGGCTGAGTGTAATGACACCCTTGCCAAAGGTGTTTCAACTGTTAATTTTTATAATGTATGATGAAGTCCTCTATTGGGAAATCCTAGGAAAGTGCTGCACAGTTTTGTACTATCTTGGTATTATTCATATCTAGTAGGTTCATTTTAATCTGTCAGAAATAAAATATTAATTATAAGATTAGGTCTTACATAAATATTGCACACCTTCTACTTTCCCCATAGTATTTACCCTAATGAAATAGTAATTTCCAGTAAGGACTACCTGATATCACCTGTTAATCCTGAAGGGGAGGTACAGTGTTTGTAATAATTGTTTGTCATCCCTCTTTTTTGCAGATACAGGCTGGTGCCTGAGGTGTGCTTCCCTGAGCAATACAACGATGCTCTTCGTGCTACAAAGCATTTCTTGCAGCCTGATGTCTTAGCTGAGTTTTCAGTCGACCCAAGTCGAATTGCAATCTCTGGTGATAGTGCAGGAGGAAATTTGGCAGCTGCTGTGTGTCAGCAGGTAATGTCCAGTGTCTGTTCTGTGTTACACTACGACAGTCCAGTTCAGTGATGCAGAGATTAACAGACTCTTTGTGCTGCATCACCACAAGGTGATGTGCCAGTCCTAAAAACAGAATGGTACAAAGCCGGCAGCTACTCATTTTTCTTCTGTAGAGTGACTCAATCACAATATGAATCACAGAGCTTGCACTGTCTTACTACAATTACGAGTTGTTACGGACCAACTAAATGACTTCTTTTACCCATTTTGCTGGTGAACTCTTTATTTTTCCAAGTAGGCATAATTTATCAGTATAGCTTCCTATTTTTAGATAATTGTCTCTGAAAATATGTTTTTACTTCTTTCAAATACAAATGAAGGACAGAAAAATACAATAAATGAAGCTTAATTCTTCTGTTAATTTGCCTTCCAGTAGCATTTTGCAACTTTCAAGAAATTTCTTTTTTGTATCTGCAGTTTAAATGTAAATTAACTCTGAATTTGATCTGGTAAAGAGTTTAAAGACAGCCTGAGGCAAGTCATAATATTTTTCAAGGTTGAGTGAAATACTGTTATTACAAACTTTCCTATTGCCATAACCATTAGTGATAAGAAAGCAGATATCATGTTCAGCCAATTAATTACTATAACAACCTTGCAATACAGAATTAGGGTGAAAAATAATAAGAAACAATTACAATAGAAGTGTCAGTATTGATAACTAATGAACATGATGGTACCATGTTTTGTAAAAAGCATTTCTAACTCGAAATTCTAATTTTCTGAGGCATAATTCTTTTTAAACAAGATGAGATATGATAGAGACCTGGGTGTAGAAGACGAAACTAAGAGCTTGCTGACTCTTCCAGTAAGATAAGTAGGGGGCACCAAATGTATGAGAGGTAGACTCGAATCAAATGCAGGTAGCAGGGTGAAGTCAGACACAAAGAGGTGCTTCTGCACCTGGTGAGCCTTTGAGAGAGTAAACCTTGTATGTCAACAGTCTGCATTTGCTGGAAAAAACCCCATAAGATCAATTAATGGAAAAAAATCCTTTAAAAACTGTTAAAAGCAAAGGGCTCCTTTGATTCAGGATCTCCTTCAGTTGCCACTTGTTAAACTGGGCACTGTGTAAGAGAAATGCCACTTTACACTTTTTTTTAATTCTTTTTACACCTTCTATAAACTTTTGCCACTGATTTCTGCTGGGGACAAGATAGTGGGCCTGCCTGAATGGCCATATCACAAGAGGAGATCAGGCTGCTGATACTTCAGAGAGAAGAGCCACATTACCTATAGAAGAGCCTAAAATTTCAGCCTAAAACTTGCCTAATGAGTGTTCACTTGTATGAATTTCGTTGTTAATATATATTTATTTTCTTTATAATCCCAGTTCTGTCCTGTGTTTTTCCCACAGCTTAGCAAAGAGAAGGATTTGACCATCAGACCGAAACTGCAGGCCTTAATTTATCCAGTCCTTCAGGCATTTGACTTCAATACACCTTCTTATCAGCAGAACCTGAACGTGCCTGTTCTTCCTCGTCATGTCATGATCAACTACTGGATATATTATGTGAATGGTAACTATGACTTGGCTCACGCCCTGGTGATCAACAACCACACTGCTCTTGATGTCGGCCAAGCTCTGTCTTTCAGAGGGCTCCTGAACTGGACATCTCTACTGCCGTCATCGTTCAAAAAGGACTACAAGCCTGTGGTGCAAACCACAGGCATGGCTGAAATCATCCAGAAGATTCCAGCGCTGCTGGATGTCCGAGCAGCACCACTGCTGGCAGACAATGAGACTCTGCAGCTGCAGCCCAAGACCTACATGCTGACATGTGAGAACGACGTGCTGCGCGACGACGGGGTGATGTACGCCAAGCGCCTGGAGAACGCGGGCGTGGACGTCACGCTCGATCACTTCCACGACTGCTTCCATGGCTGCATGATATTCACTGTCTGGCCTGCTGAGTTCTCTGCGGGCATCCAGACCAGGAACAGCTACATCAAATGGCTGGATGAGAACCTCTGAAGAGAGGGTCCCTCTGGAAGGCACGGGGCGTGAAGCTCTGGTGTCTCTTCTTGCAGAGGAGCAAACAAAGTGAAAAAGTGCACTTTTCCAAATCCTGACTTCATCATTTAGCTGCAGCTGCTGGGGGTACAGACCACTAACTGCAGCATTTACTAGCTCCATGGGCCTTGCCCAGAAAGGTATTTTGAGAAATATTTTTTCAAACTTCCAATTTTTTTTTCCACCTTCTTTCAGATGACTATTGCCAAACCTAAACAAATGTTGAGCGGGGAGATCAGCACTCCTGTAGGATTCTGAACTGGCTGCAGCTTTCAAGCTTTGACTCTTAATTAGGCACAAAGGCTGGGGTTTTCAAGTGATGTGAGATAAAGCCAAACACCTACATCTGCATCTGAATATGTAAAAATCGGAGCTAGTTCACAGCAATGTTGAGCATCTGACATTACAGTGTGAGCACTCACCTTTGACAGCAGAGCCATGCATTTGAATGACAAACATGGATTTAGGTGTTGGCTCTTGGGCACACAGACAAATGGCTCATTTACATGGGAAAAAAAAAGCTCTTCTAGGCAGTTAAGATCATGCTAGACAAGTCTCTTAGCCAAACTTGTAATTCGGCTTTTGAATTTGGTCTTTCAGTTATGTATATTTTAAAAAAGAACTAAATATATTTTCAATAAAATGTATTAGTAGCATACACATAAATATGTAAGATAAATTACGTGTAGCAGCAAAATCCAGGTTTCTTATGTGAGTGACCTTTAAAGCTGACCACTTACTTGGCTAAAGAATGTGACTTCATCTGTGTTTGAAGCCTCAGTTGTACAAACTCCTTACAGAAAATACTGAGCTTACTACTGCTGTGTGGTTTGCACTAATGTTTGTAATTACTAGAAGTTTTTTCGTTGACTTTTCTTTTTTTGCTTTTAGTGTTAGTGTTTTAGTGTTAGTGCTTCCTGGAAGGAGGGAAGCATGCAATCCATATGGAAGATTTAAATCTGAGTTTTGCAGTTGAGCTTTGTCTGTCCTGTAGACTGACCCAAAATGCTAGGTAAGATGATCTTGCTATTGGGCAGCAAATCTCCACAGTTTGAGCCAGTCTGTAAAGTTCAGACAGGCTGAATGGGGGAGTGAAACCACTCGTGACAATGTGTATTTTCCAGGGTGCTTATGGTTTGCAGCAGTGAAGGTTGTGTCAAAAGCCCAGTGTTCCTGGGCAAAGAGGAGAGAATGGTAGATTAAATTCATCCTCAGCCTTACCATAGACTTCCTGTGGGACCCCAGGAGAACAACATAATCTCATGCCTCACTTCTGCAAGAGAGAGAGTAGTAATTTCCTACCTCAGAAAGGAGCTGTGAAGTTGAATTCACAGGTGTGGATGAAGCACAGGAATGTGAATGTGACTGGCTGGTACCCAACAGCTCCCATAGCTTTTGACTTTCCATTCTCCAAGTGCTGGCTCCAAGCAGCATGATGGGGCTGCAGGTCCTCCTGGGCAGTTGGCTCATCCCTGTCCTGGTTCCTGTCAAAGTACCCCCAAGATGATTTCTTGGCCTTTGGAGATCATAACAAAAGCAATTTCATTAGAGCATTTCTTAAGGCAGGATTCTGAAAAGTTCTTTGGAAAAAAAAAAACAAACCAGGTACTGGTAGATCAAACTGCCTTCTGACGTTTAAAATATATATGGAACAGTCCACTTTCACAGCCATTTAAATTAAATAAGAGAAAGGCTTTGCTGAATCATTACTTCCTAGAAACATAAGGTTGTTAAAGTCCTTGTGTGTATTAAGAAAAGCTATTAATGAGGCAAGGCCTGGATGTCAGCTCAGTCATGCAGGCCAAAACTCATTCCCAGCATAGGTTCACACGGAGATCACAAGGCAAAGTTTTTCAACACTGGCCCAGATTCTTCTTCCATTTACCTCGTTACAAAGACTCAATGGAATTAGAGCAGCCAAGTGACAATCTGAATCAGAATAAATTTTTGATCAAGATATTTAATTAACACTGCAGCAGAATTCAAACTTTATATCTGGATTCAAGCCCTCTTTCTTCCTTTTCCCCATAAACACAACTTCAATAAATATAATTTGTGCTTAAAACAGCAGCAGAAGTTATGTCCATTTAAAACTAATTACTAATCCACCCCAGAGTCCTTTTCCTTTATATGGAGACAGCTACATTTACCTGATTTTAAATAGTAAAAAAAAAAAAAATATACTGCTACACTGTGTTGTAACAAGAGCCTTCTTCCTCAATTTCCCACTTAAAGAGCAAACCCATGTCAGAAAAGATGCAGTTTATATCTACTCGCTGTCATTGAAAAATAGTATACTAACTGTAGTACTGGGAAAAAATGGTTAAGATTCCTGTAACTCCTATAACAATTAGTTTTCCTGAGAGCTGTTTGCAAAGCTTTAGCTCAACATTTGTTTATAGCTAAGTTTTAAGTATCTGCCATGAACCTATAATATAATTGCTGCTGGTTTTTTTAACTGAAATGAAATGGAGAGCTGGAATATATATATATTCATGGAGTTGATTGTAAATTTCCTTCATGCACTGAAGCACATTAAAGTCTTGGCACAAGAAAGGGTAGTAAGTTTATAACTGGAGTGAACATGTTTACTAAGTCATTACCAGCCTGATGCAACATCCGAGATCATGGGTGGGATGGCAAAACATGGGTGGGATGTTACAGTATTAACTACTTGACTGTCTTGACTACTTTTATCTTGCAGCTTTTTGGTTTAATACATGATAGCTGCAAAGATATGTGATGGATTCTGCAACACAGCAAAAGAGGTCTGAGTTCCAGCTCTACAAAGACCACTTGTGTACAGCTGCACGAGACACTTGATCAAATTCAGTGTAAACCTGGAAGTGTTAGTCCAAACTCAGCTTTCCTCCTCCTTTGCTTTGTTCTCCTTTGCAACAGTCCCTGTGCCCGAAATTGAAATTTTAGGGTTGTTTCCAGCTGTGCTGCCTGCAAGCTGCTAGAAGCTGTGTACTAACTCGGGGTTAGGGAAAGCTGATGCCTGATAGCAAGGGATTAAGATTAATCTGTATTACAACACCTCAATTTGTTCATGTGTTTTTCCTACATCTCCAGGTGTTTCCTCGGGCATAACTAGCACCTTCCTGCCTTGGTTACTTCATGAAGCAATTCAGGGCATTTTGCAGGTGGTAGGATCAGACCAAGTGTTTGTAACAATATTCTCGGTGCATGGTAGTCAGTCTTGTAAAAGGAGATATTAGTTAGTAAGTCTACTTATCTTTTTCTTAAATCAGTGAGTATGGCTAGCTACCCTTTGTAGATAGCTCTTCTTCCCCTCCTACAATTAGACTTTATCTCTCTAATGCAAGGAAGCTTTAAAAAGAAAAAAGCAAAACCAACTTGCGTAACAACCTGAAATCATTCGTATCCTGCTTTCATAGACCTGAGAATTATATTAGTAGGTCCTCATTATTTTAGCCAATATTTGCAGGCATAAATAGTTTTGTGGCTTACAATCTCTTAAAGGATGGGTGTTCAGCATTTCTGGAAGTCATGGCCTGTTTAAAGATGTTTAATAAATTTCCTAACCTTCATCTGAATAATTCAAAAATCTGTCCCCAGCCAAAGCAGAAAGGCCATTGTGGATTTTAGATCCTACAAATAAAAAAACAGTTTATGTTTTCTTTAGAATGTTTAGAATTCTTTAGAATGTTGTTTTGTAGCATTTGGGCCTCTGTGTTTTTTTAATCTCTTACCAAACTTTATTAGAAACTTTTTAAAATAAAATAAAAATATTAGAAGTAGATAAACTTGAGTGAAACCCTTTAAGCTGCTATGATCTGTAACAATGACACTGTTAAAAATCCCTAAACAGCTGGTTTAATGTTCTCATATTTATGATGCTCAAAACCTCAAAGTACAACATACTTGATGTGAATGCATTCAATACCTTATGCATGACTGGTTTTTGCTTTTTTTCTCAGAGCAGGGGAAAGATTTGTAAGATCTAATTACCAAATGTGATTTGAGATGTGCTATCAAAATGAAGAACAAATAAATAAAAGTGAAATATATCTGTGATTTGTTCCTTTTTCACAGGACGACTGATTTTGTATTTCTGAACATTGTCAATTTGATTTTTGGTTGTTTTCAAGCCAGGAAACCTTGCCTGTGAGGGTCACCTCTTCACACCTCATTTCTGCCAAGTGATTAGTGGTGGCACATCTGCTCTGAACAGTGGACAGGACCTCCACAAGTGCTGTTGTTCTCTTTCAAGATAAACAGCAGAGCTCATGTTCTCCATTCTGATGTATAAACACATTTTTATATATCTGTAGGTCATGTTTGAAATCTGGTTTAGCCAGTTTAAGTCCACGTTCCTTTTTCATTCCTGTTTGCCTTCCTTTCACATTCTTTCTTTCTGTCCTGTAACCCATTTTCTATCCCTGCTCTCTCATTTATTTGTGATCATAGCAGCGCTGCAGAGGGTTTGCTATTTTGTCCAGCAGGCTCCTATGACTTACTTCCACAGAATATAAAGCTTTTCTCCTGCTGGAAAAAGTGGTAGGGAAAAAAAGCTTCAAAGCACTTACAACCATATTTTTTAAGCCAGCAGGAGTCATACTACTGCTTGCATTAAGTTGAGTGCATTAAAAATAGGCTGGGCCTTCCAGAACATTTTTTTCCAGTCATGTTTTCTCAGATGTCATAAAACCTCTGACTCTGCAGGGCAGTGCCTCCCGCAGCTGGGTGTGGCTGTGTAGCACATCCTGTGCCTCGGTGGTGCTGGAGCTGGACGTCCCTGTTCCCATTGGAGCTCCCTATTTCCCAGCTCCCACCCTCAAGTGGAGCAGCACTGTACCTGGTGGGGGGCTGTGTCTGAGCCAGATGTCCCTCCAGTCCCTCGTGCCTCTTACTTCTAGTTTTTCTGGCACTAATCCAATGGCATTTATTTCTTTTATAACTGTTGTCTAAATAGCTGTCAGCACATCATTAATATAAGATTAAATTTACCCCTAACATAAATTTAGTACTTTTTCACAATTATTTTCTAGAGTATTTTGAAGTGCTTTATCAATGGTTCAGCAGGAAGACAGGCAAAAGAAAACAAAATAATAACCCTGCAATCACTCCTTTAAAACTGTTTTTACAGAAACTGTATTTTAAATAACTTTATCTGACTTTAAATAATCTAGAGAACACTAAATATTTCCATTACAAATACTTGTTCTTTTCTGAAACAGCATCTCTACAAACCACATCACTTTCCACAGAAGACATACTTAGGTGTATAGCAGAAGCAGAGTTTGTGATGTTTTATGTTTGTCGTATTTTATGAGATGTAAACCAGCAATAGTAATTGGTGTTATAGAAAACTACCTCTCTCACAAACTCTGTGCCACTATCAGAACAGGTGCAGTACACTCAGTGCCACTGAGATGTGGGATTCAGGGTGTGGTGGAGGAATAAAGAGAATTTTTACTCTTAGCATAGTCATTTCATAACAATCTAATTTCAGTCTGAGGTTGTATTTAAATTTAAATTAAAATATAATAATAATTCATACTATAGCCAGCAGAGGGAGCGTTTAAAGCAAAGACTGGTTTGAAAAGGTGCAGCAAGTTACTGAAACCAGGCTGTAAACCCAAAAGTGTTACTTGTGAGAACTGCACCTAAACTTTTGGCAGCCCAACCCCTGACTTGTGAATTCATGTATGGACAAGGCAGAAAAGTTTAGCTAATGAGGAATTACTCAGAATTCTTGTGGAAAAAAAACCAAACAATTACCTCATAAGCATTCCACCCCAGGGATGCCCCATCCCTGAAAGTGTACAAAGCCAAGTTGGACAGGGCTTGGAGCAACCTGGTCTAGTGGAAGGTGTCCCTGCTCACAGCAGGGGTTTTGGAACTAGATGAGCTTTAAGGTCTCCTCCAACCTGAACCATTGTATGATCCTGTGACTCTATGATTACTCAGCATGAATCATCCAGCACTTGGCATGCCATAAGGGTTTTTTTCAGGTGACTTTGCTGTTAGTTCAGATTCTGTGACCCAGCTGGGGGGTGTGTGGTTTTCCAGGTCTTGCTGCAGCTGCTGGTGAATGTCTCCAGTCTGTAAAGCCAAAAGGGTGAGGGAGTGCACCAAGGGGAAATCTGCTTCTGTGTGCCCAGGACATGGCTATGTGGTTGTGGAGGGCTGTATTTTCAGGGTTGTCTCCATTCCCTTCACGGAAAACAATGACAATGCCTGTGTCAGTGAGAGATGCTTGAAGACACAGCAGCATCTCCAAAAAACTACAGAGAGCTGTTAGTGCCTGTAGAAATGGTGCACGTCAACCCACAAAAGTAACACCTGAAGGTGTGAGGCTATTTCTGCCCTAGTGCCATGGCATTTCTGCTCTTTTAATGGTGCATAAGGCAGCTCACCATTTGGAAAAGGCAATTTTTACAGCCGTGGTACACCCTGCTCCTGATGCTGTGAGGAGGAGAGGACCTTTCTGAGAGCCCCATTGGCAAAGCAGACCTGACACTCTGCTCTGGGGCCTCTGGGAGCCAGGGTTACTTGGCATAGCCAGCAGCTGAGGTTTGGGTCACTTTAGCTATCAGATGGTTACCTTTGATGCTTTTCACAGCCACGTGCACACAGTCCATGCTGGGTGAGCTGCAACCACATCCTCTGCTCCTGGGCTTTCCTCCCTGTGCTGCAAACATGCTGTGTGTTATGGAGCACTGCAAAGGCAGAACAGCTCAGCAAAGCAGCAGCATGACAGTATCTATTTTCAAGGGTTTTTTTGCTCCCCCAAAATCCTATGCTGAGCAGTATGAAAAGACAGGAGTCAGACATGCTACTTCACCTCCCTGTGCAGCCAGAGAGGCTGGGCAGGGGGGGATCAGGGCCTGCACCCAGTGCTGGGACTCCCAAAACCTCTGAGTTTCCTTTTGCATTCCTATTTTTTACCACCATTTCCTCTGCAAAAGTGAAACAGAACTTACCAGCCTTTCCAAATACCATAGCATTACATTGCAAATCTGCTTTTGGTCATCTGTGTGAACACCCAAGGGAGGGAAGATGCCAGTTGTTATTTTACAGTCACAGCAATACATTGGAGGCACAGCCTCAGCCTGGATTTGAGCACAAAGAGCCAACTGCTTAGTTCAGGTCCTGTGTGATGTGCTAAGATATCAAGTTATTAGTCAGAGATCACATCATGGATTTGCATTTCATGTTAAACCCCAGAAATGTTGTTTACAGACAGGGCATCTGGTGTGTAAGAACTCTCTTTGGACACAGACACAGACTTCACAGGGTGTTGTCCAACTCTATCATAGAATTATGAAAAAAAACAGGGCTACAAATGTGAAAAAGGCTTATGGTCTTTTTAGTCGGGCTAAAACGATGCTATTGGCATGAATTTGGGGTCAAATCTTTTATTTTAATGAGTGTTATCATTTTGATTTCTTGGGCTGGTAATCTCACCTGACTGAGTCTCCAAGGGAGTGTCTGAATTTAAGCAAGATCTGAAAAGGTCAGTTAACCTGTCACCTCGAGGCAGAATCATATGCTTATTTGCATGAGCCACCCATCCCATCTCTTTCGGCCTTCACTTCAAAATGTAAATCCCAATTCTAACTTACTTTTCAGTGTCACTTTGAAATGCAACTTTATCTTGAGTAGAGTTTATTTTTACCTTGTCACATGTCCTGTGCCTGCCCAGAACAGTATCTTCTGAGCTGTAAAAAGTCGTTTACCCTTTGCATGTTAACTCAGCAGAGCCAACACAGCTGGGTGCACTTCCTTCTAAAACTTCCTCAACAGACTTATTTGCAAACCTGCAGTCGTTAAGGGCAGCAGGGTTAACTCAGCACCTCTTTGTCCCAGGTGACAGGAGTCATCACACTTTCCTTGCAAGCGTCCAAGGAACTCAGCTTGATCCAGTCTCAGTTCCCAGAGCTGGAGCAAAACCAACTATCCTTCAACTTCCAAATCAGTTAGGGCAGAGCAATCATTAAAAGCTAATCTGTGCCAGGATCCATAATGAAATTCTGAAGTCATTTATTTTCCAGATGAAAAACAAGTTAAAGCAGAAGGTGTTTTTCCTGTTAATACTTCATCCTTTCCTAAAGGGACGTCTTAGGAGCCAGGGGATCTTTAGTGTGTGGGAAGGAGAGCAAAGGGGAGAGGAAAGTTTAAAAAGCAACAAAGCCAGCAAGGGTTGAAGATCAGCGGGGCTAAACTTTCATGCCTCCACTAGTCCTGGAAACAGGAGCTCTCCCATGGGCAGAGCCAGCCCCTACAGGGGCAGGGACAACTATTCGTTCCAGGTGGGACAGTGGGGAATTCCACCCTCTGTGCCACTGCTTCCTTTGCTCCTGAGCAGGCCTAGACACTTGCCAGCTCTTCGTAAACTATGAGGCAAAACAATGAAGGCGTTTCCTCCTTTAGACTTGCAGGAAGAGATTGTGAATTTAATCAAAATAGTTAGTTGGGCAGCCTGGGGAGCTACTCTTCTGCTCCCAAATGGAGCTGGTGTAGCCAGAGGCTGGGATTCACAGCTGTCACAGTGCTCAGACTTATGTGTGGCACTTAAACCACATGATTCCTAAGGCCTGTGCAAGGCTCTGAAGAATTCACCAGTTCACCAGAATGTCAGCAGTGTTTACTCAGGCAAGGATTTTAGTATGCAAACACACCATCATGAGCTGGCACTTGTCCTAACTGAGCAGGTTTGCTGTTTTCTTCCTTGACAATGCTCCTACAGCACCAAGCTGCTGCAGGCTTGGGAGCATGGAGAGTCCTCTGAAAATATTATACTCCCCACAGCAGCTGATGAGACTTAGCTATTCAGTAAGGAGGAAATTAGATGACATACTGGCATTTTAGGATTTTAACTACAGTCTGCTGAATCCAACAGAGAGATTGACATTGTCCCGATGAGATCTGAGTCCAAGCCTGATGGTGAGGGAGCACTGAGAGCCCAGCTGGAAGCTGCTGTCCCAGCCATAAGGGTCTGTGAGCACCCAGCATCTCCTGAGCTTTGTCACAGTGAGGTTTGAACAGAGAAACAACTAACTCAGATTATAAAACTTTTGCCCACATTATTTGTAGTTGCTTCATCTAATGTGCTGGTGAGGGAACTCTTGATACCAGACCAAGGAGATCAGTAACTGGAACAAACAAACAGGGCATAAATAGAATTTTACTGTATTCTTCTGAATAGGCAAACTACACAGGTGAGTAAAATTTAAGCTTTTAGACATGGTGTTTTCCACAAAGTAATAAATTAATCAGCCAAGAAGAGAAAAACATGGGCTCACTAGTGCTTATCTGCTCCACCCTACCACTTAGCTTGTTTCCCTTTCCCTGAATTGTAGGGAAAAAAATGAGCCAGTGTGGTTTCAGTAGAGTACTTCAAATATTAAACAAAGTCTGCTGCTCATAACTAATAAGGAAGGAGGCTGGCCAAAACGCCCTGCCTGTTTACTGACTCAGCCATGGCCTTGTGGAGCTGCTGTAACTGGAAAGTCAGCAGCATTCTGGCAAAGGCATTGAGCAGAAATCCTGGGAAGTCTTAGGGACCTCTGCAAATCAGGACAGTTTTGCCCCTCATCAAAGCCTTTTTGGAGGTACCCAGACCTCACCAGCAAAGACCAAACCCCTTGCAATTAAAGAAAAGAGTACTTTCACATGTTTTGAAGTATGCTATGTATCTGAAGTTTTGTTTGCCCTAAGTGTAGAAAGTCTCACTTATGTTTTCTCTCTGGTCTCTCTTGAGCAATAATGATAAAATAAGTCCAGCTGAGCAAAGTTGCCTAGTTTACACACTCTGTTATAACCTTTATCAGGACTACTAAGAAATAATAAAATGTTGTAAACAGGCTACAGTCAGAGATATCACCATTCTTAAAAACATAGTTCTACCACTAGATGCTTGCAATTTCAGCTTTTTGTTACTGTTTGGGATTTAATATCTCAGGTATTTAGCATTTTTGCATGCAGCACAGCATGCAGAGCTGAAAATGCAGGTCCTGGGTAAGG
>VYZS01031244.1:17286-40377 GCA_013400695.1 Neodrepanis coruscans | reverse complement strand
TTTTTTTTTTGTTAGAAATGACAGTGTGAGCTGTAATAAGTTACTATATCCAGTGTTCCAGGTGGGTCTCAGCAGTGCAGTGCTCAAGTTAAATATTGACTTACTGTGTAGGACTTTGGTCTTGGGCAATCCTCGCTGAAGCTGCAGCCAGGAGGAAGGTGTTGTGGCAAAGAGAACCACTGGAGCCAGCCTGGCTGTGGGGAGGCTCCCAGGGCTGGGAGTCTGTGCTGGATGGTGTGAGTGGGTAACCACATATTTGGGGGCTGGTGGTCCTTTCTGGCCTTGCTCTCGTTCCTCCTGCAGTTCCCCCTGGCTGGGAGTGGTGTGTGCCAGGAGCCCAGCTGGCAGGAGGGCTCTGCCCTGGGACTGTGCCTCCCACTACAGAAGGCTCTTTGTACTTCATGGACACGTGATTCCCCTGAAAAAATAAACATTTCTCCTTCTTGCAGAGATTTGCTCTCAGATATGAACTAAGCACGACTATTTCGGGTTTTCCAGCCTGCTCCATCCTTCTCTCCTTGCTGTTGTGAGCTTTCTTGCAAAGGTCTGAAATCTGCTGCTGAACTTCATTGCAAATGGAATTCCTCTGGAACAGACAAGATGAGTTTTGTTCAGGATGTGGCTGTGGGGAGCTCAGCATGAAACACAGAGCCAGAGATTCAAAAAACCTCTTTTTTTTTTCCAGCTAAGAGGCTTTGTACATGGGAGGCATCTTAGGCTTTCTAATTTGTTTGTGGGGAACAGGAATTTCAAATTAATCAGAAGGCTGTTAGCAAAAAAACCCTGCAACAAAACAGTCATCTGTAGTGATATATATATCCTTCATCTTTAGGTGAAAGAATTTCTGCATCCTTTAGTAGGGAAATGTTTCGAGCTGTTTATACTTGAGGGGAATAAGTTATTTTGTATCTTTGGTGAATCTTTTTTCCTGTCAAATTCTAGTTCCAGGATTCTCCTGTGTTACTGAGAAAACGTTGGGTATGTCATGTGTCAGCTTTGTTTACTTATAAATGAGGTTTCAATGGAAGAAACCATTTTGTTTTGACTCAGGACTGGGTTGATGAGTTTTGCTTTTTGACTTTATTTTTGAAACCATTTCCTTAAGTGCCAGGGGTGTGAATGGAAGAACCTGTGGAGTAGAAAGTGGCTGAGGTTTTTAGCATTGCTGTAACTTTTACCCTTGGAGTGCAGGGCTGTGGTGTGAGTCACTTTCAGGTGTCTGTCACAGATGTGTCCTGTCTGGTGTGACTGAGGTCGAGGGTCAGGCTGAGCTCCAGATGGTGCTGAGAGGATTAGCTGAGAGCTAATTACAAGAGTCCTTTGTATAAGTCTGAGTAGTTACATCATAAAGATTGCTTTAATGATTCATCAGGGAATTTAGTGTGTGTGTGGGGGAAAAACCTTGTTAACTTTGGAGTGTTTTTCCCTTTGCCCACCTGGCTGGTGTGGAGCTGTACCCAGCTCTCCCAGGGTGTTTTAAAGGGCATTCACTTCCTGACTCTGACAGTGGGATTTCTGGCATCTCTCATCTCTGGTTATCTCATTTTCTTTGCATGTGTGGCCTACATTGCTCCTTGCATCCATCTACAGAATGAGGGAACTGCTGTGGTGGGAGCAAAGGCCTCTGCCTGGGGTTTATTCAGGCACAGACTCCCCAGGGTTAGTAAATGCTATTTCTGGAGTTCCCCTGGGGAGAAAGTGGTCAGGGTATCCCACCTTGGAGCTGAGCAGAGGGGGGTGTAGCAGTGTCACTGTGCTGGGTCAGCTGGTGGTGGCTCTGTCAGAGAATCCCAGAAGGGTGTTAGTGAGGTCACCAGATAGCAAACTGCTAAGGAAACATTTATTTTACTCCAGTTAGTGTTTCTCAGGCTTGTGAGTTGTGGCTGCTCCTGTCTTAGCTCAGCAGGTTTGCCCTACAGCTGCTGGGTAAAAGTGAACCTCATCTCTGGGTCACAGCACCAGCCAGTCTTGTCAGTGTGCACTGTCACTCCTGGTTGGTGCCTGGTGTTGTGGCCACTCTATTTGTGGCCTTTTGTCTGTGGCAGAGTGGCTCAGTGCTGAAGGGGATGAAATTTCCTCTCAGTTTTATCCTTCCCTCTTCCTGGGCTACTTGGATCTCTCTCAAAAGAGGAGTTTCCCACCAGTGCTGTGTATCCAGTGCTGCTGCTGGTCTCAGGTCAGCCCAGTAGCTCAGTGCCAGTGGTGGAGGAAAGACAGTGCTGGGGTCTTGTGCTGGTGGTGCCATGGGCCAGGTAGCAGATGGATGCCTGAGTTTTCAGAGAATCCTTTGTTTTCTGCTTGTTTTCCTTACAGTGACCTGAAGGCTGTAGCTCACTGTGCTGCTCGGTGGCATTGGGAGACTCCCTTGGAAATGAGTTAAATGTTTAAAAGTTGCTTTAGTTGTAGGATTGCTGGAATAACTCTCTTCCTGGTGCAGTATGTCATAGAGCTGACACAGAGTAATGTGACCCTTGTGGTTACCTTAGAAGCAGAGCACTCCTTTATTGGGTTATTTATATTCCTCAAGGCACAATGTTCTGTAGCGTGGATATACTTTCCTGTCTGTAGTGGGAGGAAATCCTGGTGCTGGTTCTTGTATTTGGTGTGTTCTCCTGCTTAGAGACTTGTCCTGCAGAGGATTCCTCCTCCTGATGAGCAGAGAAAGGTGCTGGCTGTGAGCTGCAGGTATTATTTTTGTGTTTGGCCATTCATTTCCTTTTACTGGGGGCAGGAGCTCTGGGGAGAGAGAACCCAAACTGCTGATGGTCTCTGTTCAGTGCAGTCAAGTCGAGGAGCTCTGCAGGCTGATCACTGAGAACATCCCTGGATAGAGCTTGGAGCCTTAGGGAATGTTTGCACAGTCATTTCTCCCCTGTGTGTGGGGCCAGAACTGCAGCAAAGTCACCACAATGTCCCTTCAGAGATGAGAGGATCTGTATGGGTTTTCCTTTGCTTTCTTAGGGAATGTAGCTGGCCTTGGGACCAGTGCTGTGAGCTGTCTGCTTTCCTGAGGTTCTGAACACACTGAAGCAGCAGAGATCACTCCCCAGAAACAGAGTGTGAGGTTTGGTCAGTGCCATCTTCAGATTACCTTGAACACTTTGCCTTCATTTCCAACAGGAACTGTCAGTTCTCTTCTGAAGATTCTAAATATAAGCCCAGGCTTTTTGGTTCATGGAGTAGGAGGCTATTGTGTGTCTGACCTCAAGCTGGCTGCTGCTCAAGGTTCTCCAACACGTGATGCCTGGTGTTGCATCAGATGATGGATGGGGGATTTGGTTGATTCCTTCGTGGCCAAGGCATCCTTGAACCTTCTATTTTGAGAGGCCCATATGGTTGCAGGACTGAAAGAAAACTTTAAATTAAGCTTTGTTGTATCTCTTGGGCTGGTGCTGGGAAGTTCTTGACAATTCTAGGAGCCCTCTCTTCTCCCGTGTTGAGATTGTCATCAGTACGAGGAAAGGTGGTTGTAAAGGCCCTGCTCAGCCTCCTTGTGCTCAATGAGATCAGTGCTTGGGAGCCATAGGACTTCATACTCCTTTATTTCCCTTCTTTTTTGGTAAGTCATGCTTTTTCCAGGTTGTTCCCCAAGATTTCATTTCAATTTTTTTTGCTGAACCTTCACGTGTCCAGGACAGAGATGCTGGACCACATTTCTACACTGAGAGAGGACTTCCCCCCCATAACTGAAGGATGAAATCTTCCAGACATTCTTTGAAGCTACTACTGATAGAGCAAAGCTATTGCCAGAGTCACTGGGAGGTACATTAGAGACTCTCAGGAGCTTGTTTATGCTGTGTGTGGAGAGCAATACTCCTCGTCCTCCTTTCCCCTGGGCTGGCTCAGATTATGCTGATAGCATTAGAGAAGAACACTTCCAAGTCTGATATCACCCTGTAGCAAAAACCTGGGGGTTTGTTGAGACACTCACCAAGCACTGGGACTTTGCAGAGTCATCCAGGAATGAAACTGCATTTCATGGGGCAAAATGTACTGAGATGATTGCAGTTTGCAGGGACACTTGTTTTGAGAGAGCTGGGAGAGGCAGCTCCAAGCAGAGCTCTACACACACCTTGTGCCTGGGTGAAGTTGCTTGCTGTTCAGTAGAATTGCTTTTAAACACTTGTTTTCTTTAATCTGTATCATCTCTTTGACACTCTGTTCTTTTTGTAGTTATTTTGAACTCCAGCAGCAAGTTGACAAGGACTGGGATACTTGTAAAACCTCTATAGCTGTGAGCCTGCAGAGGTGTAGGACTTGCCCTGTGGATATTCCTAAAGGGAGGAGGGAAAAAAATTCTTGGGGACACTTTGCATCTCAAGCAGTGAAGTGTGAGAGTGAAAATGAACAGTATATACCAAACTGTAATTATTGGAAAGTTGGTGTCTTTTCCTGCCTGGTGGGAACCTTGAGAGTGTGACCTGAGTACTCTGGAGGAGCTGCAGAGTTTTGCTGCCTTGGTTCTTTGTGCTTCGTGATTCTTTCACAGATGCTTCCAAAAGGGCACAACACTGATAATGGGAACTGCAGGATTGCAGTGCTGTGTTGAAATTTTATCTGCCTAAGTAGCTGCTAGTCCAATTCCATTAATGTTTGCATATTTAATAAACTTTTAATGCTGGGTTTTAATGAGTTGGCAGTTATCTCTGAACACCCAGCAGCAGCACTCAGAGTCTAGGTGGCTCTCAAATGCAGATGTCCCTCACTCAGAAGACATGTGGCCTTTCCTTGGGCAGTCAGCACTTGATAGGCTGTGGAATCCTTTGATTTGGTTTGTATTGATGTACATCAGCAGTGAATTCTTAATTTGGATGGAGCCCTAGGGTTAAGCTTTTGGGGGAGGAATCTTTTCAAAAAGCTGGATGTAGGAGAACGTGACCTTGGTTAATCTTGTAACACACCATTGATCTACTTGGGATGCTTCTCACTAGTGATCTAATTATTTTGGCTGCAAAATGGGACTGCCAGGGAAGTTGCTTCTATTGTGGCATTGGCTCATTTACACTCCCAGTGCTTTTGCTTTGCCTTTTCAGCCTAATTTTCCAAATGTATATCAAATCCTAATTTTCCAAACATATACCAAACTCTTCATAACCCCAAGCAGGCTAAGAAGGGCCCTGGCTGTGCTGCACAGCTGGAGCCAAATGTCTCTGGTGAAGTTAAGGAAGGTAATCAATCATCAAGGGGAAATTCAGCAGAGAAATTCTGTGTTTGTGCTTTTGAGATAAACCTGAGTGCAGTAAGTATATGTCAGTATGTCAAATGCACCAGGCAAGGTGAAAAGGGGCTTCTGATTAACAGTGTAATTCTCAGTTCTGGCACCAGTATGACTTTTAATAAGTCTTCTGCCCATTCCCAAACCTTTAGGATGAATTCTCAATAAACCACTGTAATGTAGATGGTGGATGTGCAAGCTGTGAGGGTGGCAGGGCTGTGAGAATATGTCCTTGCAGCCTTCTTTGAGATAAGACAACAGTAATTCAGTGAGTGGTGCCATCAGCTGGTTTCAGGTGACCTTTCAATGGGCCTGGTAAAAAGCAGGAAAAGCTCAATGTTTTCTGAGCCATATTTTAAATTGAAATTCTTTTTATATCCCCAGAACACCAATTTGGGAGGAAGAGCAAAGAGAGTTAAGGACAAAAACTGATGGATCATTACATCTTCCAAAATGAGCCTATTCCCTCTTTTCTACTGGAAAATAACCTGTCTTGAAGGTGAGTCTTGAGGTTTTGTATTGACAGATGAGCTGTGTGATGCCTTGGGCCTTGACCATGAGAATTCCCAAAGATGGATCTGTCCTCTTTTCAGCTTAGCTTGACACTAGCTCTCTGGGCAGGCACAGCCCATGGAAACATGCTTGTGAAAATATGTGTTTTCTCACTGGGAGAAATGGGGGGGAAACAGGGAATATTTTCCACCATACCAATGAATTATTATTATTAATTTGGAAGCCCTTGAAAAAGCTGGAGTGCTTAGTGAAAGTGGTGAGCCACTGGGAACATGGATAATTTTTGATAAGTGGAGAAGATGCAGGGACTGTATTAGCAGGAAGAGAAAGTTAAGTTCGTAAAACAAACTTTGGTTTAGTTTGCTGAATGTATTAAATTACATAAGGCATTTTCAAGTGCTGCTCCAGTCATACCTCAAATGGGATTTTCAGTGTTCAGAAGAGCTGGAAAAGAGTGTTTGCTATCAAAGATGGTAAAGTAGTCTCCCTAAAGTAAGGAACATAATGCTGGAATGAAATTAAGTCAAAATTGTATTTTGTAGAGTTTGTGGTATCTTTATGCTATTTTTGTGCTTGGCCCCTTAGGGCTGTAGGCAGTGACTGTACAGTTTTGTTTTAAAATCCTTTAATAACAGAAATCAAAAGGGGAAATGTTATATAAGTCCTGCACTCAACATTGAAATAAAACAAGGATTTATGAGACAGTTAAGGTTTAAAATATCTTGGTTTAGACTTTACTCTCACTTTGATAAAGAGCATATAAGAGGGAGCCATGAGCTATGTGAGCCTAAGTTTGCCTGCTCAGCAGCATTAATTCTGATTTTAATTAGCCTAATAAATTGGCTTTTCTGTTGGTTACTTTATTTTTTCCATCTTTTGATATGAGCCAAGTAGCAGCTGTGAACTCAAAGATAATAGTGGAGTGTAAATGGTGAAAAATAGGTGGTTGTTAGTTGTCATTCTGCCTGCACAGAAATTGCTCTAAAATGCTAGCACTGGTGTCACAGGCTTTTTGTGCTTTTCCTCACTGTGTGAGGAAAAGGGCCTGCTGGGAATGCAGCCTTAACTTCTTTCATGTTTCATTAGCCATGTGAATTTCTTAAATATCTGTATATTTGGTAGCACTGAGAGCCTCCCAGGAATGTAGGATTTAGCAGGTACAAGGGGATGCAGTGTAAGGGAACTTCACTGCTCAAGGAGGAAAAGGCTTGTGGCTGGAGAGAGAAATACTGTTCATTTCCATTGGTGCCCTTTGGTGTCTGGCATAATCTGCAATTCTGCATAACAAGATGGAAACCTAAATGTCCCAAAGCAAAAGGTGTTACCAAGTTCTAAAAAGCTCTCTTGTATTGAGTGTTGCTTTCCAAGTGTCCTCTTCAAATGTTATCAGTGAACCTTTTGCCAAAAGAATCAGAGAAACCAGGGAATCTCTTTTGGAATTATTTATTCTGATATAGTCTGTTATTTTTCTGTTGTGTGGATGAACAGCAATACCTCCTCTGCCTTTTACTTTCTCCTCTTTCTTCTGCTTTCCTAGTCTGTGGAAAGTGTGACTTTAGTCTGTGGAGAAAGATTGTGCAACAGGGTGAAGAGGGAGAGTGAAAAGAGGATAATTTTTGCTGTTATAAGGCTTCTTTGTTCTCCAAGGTCAGGAGGAGCTGAGCGCCCAGTGATTTCATACTCTCCTATTACCTGTTCTCATACTGGTCCTAAGCCTTAAGGGATGGATTCTCCTCTGTGTGAGTCATTAAGTAAATACCAGGCAGTGTTGGTGTTCCTGATACTGCTCTGAGTACTTGTTCCTATTTCTTGTGTATTATTTATTTGCTGTTTTCTTGGCTGCTATCACAGCCCCACCAGATTTTGTCAGCACAGGGGCTTCTCACGGTGTGCAGCTGGAGAGGCATCTGCACTGGAGCCAGGAGCTGTGCCAGTCTTGTTGGAGCATGGTTTTTTTGATGGTGGCTGGAAAATATCTGGAGACATTTCCAGTAAAAGGGTTGGTCCTGACTCTTGGCTCTTGATCAGAGGCAGCCCTGTGGTTTGCCAGATGGCCCTGCAAGCTGGGCCTGGTGCCTGCTCTGGCTGCATCCCTCCTGCAGGGCAGGGCAGGGGGGAGGAGGTGCATCTCCAGCCTCCCAGGGGAGTGCCAGAGCACAGGGTGTCCAGAGCTGCCTCTGAGCTGGAGCTTCAGCAGTGTATCCCTGCTGTAAGGACAGCCAAGTGCTGCAGGCAGGGCTGGAGGTCTGAGAGCCTTGTGCTGCAGCAGCTGCTGCAGCTGGGGGTGGCTCAGGAGCAATTGCAGGATCATAAAACCATGGAATGGTTTGGGTTGGAAGGGACCTTAAAGATCATCCAGTTCCACCCCCCTGCCATGGGCAGGGATGCCACTGATTAGATCAGGTTGCTCCAAGCCCCTTCCAACCTGGCCTTGGACACTTGCAGGGATGTGGAAGCCACAGCTTCATATGATATGGTGATGTCTACCTGAGGAGATCTGGAGCTTCTGGGGGGGGACAGGGTTCTCCAAGAGTTTGTGCTCACTGGGAAGCTCTGCTAGGGAGGGAATAGGGCATATTCTCCACTGGCTCATCCACATGCCATAAGACTGGCTTCCTGTGTGCAGGCATTCCAGGATTGCATAACTGCTGGGTTTTGCCCACAGCCTGGGTTTGTGTCCATTTCTCATGTGGATTAGACTGTCAGTCTTTTATTCTATGTGCAAGACTCTGGACAGGTACAGAGGTCCCTGGGAGCTTCTCTCCCTTGCTTGTCTGCCCTTGATATGTTGTCACTTGTGGCCTTTTGGGATTTGGAGATATCTCAGTGCTTCTGGATAGATTTCTTATCTCATTAGGAGAAAAATGTGCCATCAGTTTAATGTGAATCTTGACCAAATGTGGACAGTTTGAACCTCAGGCAAAGACCCACAAGCTGGATGATGCTACCCAGCCAGAATGAGTTGCCATCCTTATTTTCTCTGGGAGATGTAACGTTTCCAGTGCTGAAACCATTTGAGGAGCTGACCAGGCCACTGGATGTGGGAGCTGTGGGGCAGAACTGCATCAATTTTAGTTACATCTTTATTTTACTGGTACCTTCAGGACTTTGCTTACCCTTTCTGCCAAGGGAAGCTCTTGAAGAAAACACTTAAAGAGGTCAGCTAATCATGGGGTTCTCTTTCCTGGAGATCCTGAGGGTTCCATGGTATAAACCTGTAATCACATTGGAGGGAAGGGGAGGTATTGCTTCAGATTCCTGTGTTTTTTCCACTTGACCATGTAAAACAATTCTGTTTTCATGATATATTTTTTCTACATTTAAACATTGTGTGGATGCATTCAAAAAAGTTTCATTATGTTCTGATTGTGTATAATAATTAGATACTGATTACTAAATACAGGTGCATCAATCAACTAATTTTAACTTTGCCAGGTAGTACTACTTGTCTTCATGTTGCCTTATCAATTAAGATACTTTTTTCTCAAGCACATTGCACTTTCCATCTTGAAATATAATTTCATTTCTATTAAAATAAACATTTCCTTGGTGCTCCCAACTAAAGAAGTTTAATATCACCAATAAGGGCCACAATCAACCTTTACTGAATTCATTTACCACTTGACTTGATCTCCATCCTCTGGTGCCTGAGTGTTGCATTGCCTGTTGTTTTGAAGTGGTTGTGTTTGGAGAGTTCTTTGTGTTCTGATGTTACCACAATTTATTTTTCCTTGTAATGTAAACACTCTTTGAGTTGATGTGCCTTTTTTAATCTCAGATTTAATCTCTGGTTTTCTCATTTTAATTTAACCAACCTTAATAAAAGCAGCCAGGTTATGCTGGGGTCGATTTGATGGTAATAAATTCTTTCTCTCCTTCCTTAAGCAACAGTGTAAATGAAATAAGCTAAATTTACTGGCTGTTCTTCATGCCTTTTTGTGCAGTGCAGGAGAAAATTAAGCTATTTTGACCTTTCTCTGACACTTGTAGTCAGTGAAAATGAGGGCAGAGAAAGACTTTGTAAAAATAAATGAAGTCAGTGTTAGCCTTTCTAAAATTTTATTAATGCACTCCAGTGTGCTCCACTGGAAGTCCCAGCCTGTGGAGGCAAGTGCAGGCAATCTCAGCTGCTATTTCACCCACCCTTGGGGTGCTTTGTCACTGAGGCTTTGGGGTGGTGGCTCTGGGTGAGTACCATGTGCCTTTGGTGAGCTGTGTCCTGTCCTTCCCCTGCCATTCCCAGAACATCACCTGGGCCAAGTCTGAGCAAGATGGGCTGAAATCAGGGGCACTGGGGTCTTGGGCAGACCCCTGTCAGTGATATATCCAAAAAAAAAGGGCTCACAATAACCTGGAGGGTTGTATAGAATCCCAGAATGGTTTGGGTTGGAAGGGACCTTAAAGCTCATCCAGTCCCATCCCCTGCCATGGGCAGGGACACCTTCCACCAGCCCAGGCTGATCCAAGCCCTGTCCAACCTGTCCTTGGACACTCCCAGGGATGGGGCAGCCACAGCTTCTCTGGGCAACCCGTGCCAGGGCCTCCCCACCCTCACAGGGAAGGATTTTTTCCTGGTATGTAACCTAAATCTTTCTTCCTTTAGTTTAAGACTGTTCCCCCTTGTCCTATCATTCCTTCGCTTTGCATTGTCCATTACAGCTGTCACTTGGGAAGCAAAAACTGAGTTTACTCACAGTTTACAACCCAAAACATGATGGTCTATGTCCTGCTACTTTGTATTTGAGGAGCAGCGCCTTGGATAGGTTGTATTCTCTCCCAGGAGGGCAGGTAAGAAGGGTAAAAATGTTTGCTTGACAAAATGTTGCAGCAGTAGCAGAGGATATTGTATCTCAGCCCAGGTGATTTCAGGTCTAACAAAACTTATGCTGTGTATTTCTTAAACATCTGTGCTTGCACTGGCTCCCTTATCTAAGAGGTGATTACACTGATATCTTTGTTTGCCCTGCCCTGTGCTGATAGCAGCCCTCAGCCAGCTCTGTTTCCAGAGTCAGGATGGGCAGAGTGCAGACTGCAAAATGAGCTGGTGCTTCATTCCTTTGCTCACAGATTGGGCAATACTTTACACTGAGAGCCTGGATAGCAAAACTTAGCAGTGAACTTGAGTAGTGGTTGGATGTTTCTGGCATAGATTCCAGGAAATTGAAACCAGCCCTGATTTTACCTGATACAAGAGTTTCAAAATGGGTGATGTGCCTCAAAGGGAAGACTTTTTTGGATGCACTTCTCCTCTAGAAAGTCATAATACACTTTTGTAGCATACTGTCTCATGCAGTTAAAATAATTGGTGGTTTTTGGGAAGTGCCATCTGAAAAATGCAAGGGATTTCTTTCTCACAGTATGAAAAAGAAACCTTCACTTTCCTGATTCCTCCCCAGAAATGGCAAGGGTGTAGAACACTGCAGGATGAATTTTGCTTTGCTCTGATAGGAGCACGTGGCAGTGTTCAAAAACAGCTGCTGCCATCAGCCAAACCAAATTTTTAATCACATTGCCCTGAAAAATGGGGTTGTACAGAAATACTTCACAACCCTTTTTAAAAATTGATGATGCAATGGTATCAATATTGGACATCAAGTTAAGGTCAGAGTTTAAGACAAGTGTACCCTGCCTAAAATGTCTTCCCTTTTGGTTTTGGGTGGCTGGATGTGATGGTTTACATTAGAACAGGCTGAAGGAGCACTTGTGTGGCCAGCTTTTGAAAGCCAGGCCTTTCAGCTCCATGCCTGAACTAGTGGATGCAATTGTGCATTTTATTGGTGTGTAATATTTACTAAGGCTTCTGTTCTTAAGTATTATAAATGCTTCTGCATGTTGCTTAAAAGGATCAGGAAAAAAAGTCTTGCTTAAGAAATAGGTTTATTTTAAGGTTAGATGGAAATGTAGCTTGTTGGTATTTCATGGAATGAATGCTGTTAAATGAGCTTTTCTGAATTTTATGAACACTGAAAGATTTTGTATAGGAAGTTCATCCCTATTTGTGTTTGTATATAACAGCTATAGACATGTCCAGTGAAAATGGGCAATTTGATTAAAACATGAATTTAAGGAAGCGTTAGAATGGTTGCCTGGGGCTCCAGAGTGATTTTGTGGTGCTCTGGATGGTTAATACAGAGCAGACTAACTGCTAGGACAAAGAAGCCCAGAATAATTTTCCTTGTCCCAGTTAAGTCAAGAACTATTAGAGCAGTGGAAATAAGGTTTCAACAAGAGGGGAAGGAAGGGTGAGGGATGTGTCAGCTCTCAGTCTTGTTGGTGAGAGGGAAGAGGGCCAAAAGTTGGAATGGCAGAAGTGTGAGTAGCAGTTACCAGTGAAAACAGACTAATGTTACATATAAGTGGATTAGGAATGATTTTCATTCTTCCTGGTATTAAAGAAGGCAAACTCTATGAATACTTGATTTGCAGTAAGATCTGCAGGCCAAAGGAATATGGGATTTTCTTTGACCTGCATGTTTATCAGGAAAGGTTCCTCTGCTCTCAAGCCTTGTGCTGGAGCTTATTGCAAACCAGTTCTCTCCAGCCCAGTGCCACCAAATTGGGCTGCACTGGAGAACTACCCTCATCCCATGGTTCTGCTTCCCTGGTGCTGGGAGCAGGGAAAGCACAGCAGCTCAGAAGTGAATAAACCCCTTCCACTGTCCAGCTGAAGTTTGGAGGAGTGACATCAAGTACTGTTTTAGTGTACCTTTCTCACCTTCTTTTTGAGGGGTATTACATTTTTCTCTTGTATGTCTTGAGATTTAACTGTGACATTGCAGTAGAAGTAGTGTTTTTGAGCAGTGTCTTCAAGGACCAGGGAGCTGCAAGGTGGGATTATGTGACAGGTGTTTTTAACCTTCTCACTGCAGCACCCTGTGGTGGTTTACTGGGAATTCCCAGGAAGCAGAATTTCTAGTCTCTTTTTGAAGCACAAATGTAACAAGCCAACTGGAAGTTAAAGAAAGGTTTCTTTAGTGTTAGACAACAGTCCCATATGGAGCTGCATAAGTGAAGGTTGTTTGCTCAGTAGCCATGACCAGTAATCATTCAATTTTTGGCTGTTGGCCTTATAGTCCAAGGCAAAAATTAATAAACTACCTGTTAGAAGAAATGGGCTCTTCACTAAAGGAGAAGACATTCTGTTCTACTCCTCTTTTGCAAGGAGCTAACTCAGCATTGTGCTTGAGGATTGATCTTCAGGAGTCATTTCTGATAGTGCTGTCTCTTTATTCTCCTATCAGCAGTCTGGCTTCAGAAACCACTCTTATCTCACTTCATTATTCCCTTTACCAAGTGCATCTTTAATGCAGTAGGCCTGCAGAACAAGAGTTCCAGTAGAACAAGGAGATGGACCAGTGTATTTGGGCTTGCAGGGGGTATTCCAGGGCCTGGGGGCTTCTACTGCTTGTTCCTTCCTTCTGAACTGATGGTCTGTCTGGGGCGAGAGAACTGTTCTTGGGCAAAAATATAATCCCTTCTCTTGCTCTCCCTGGTCTATTTTTCAGCATCAGAGTTAGTTTTGGTGGCTGTCAGATGTCCCTGTGTAGTTGAGATTCATTATCTGTGCAACACATTTCTTCTTAAACTGCTGAGAGCAAGGATGTGTCTGTGGTGCTTCTCCATGGAGCATGGGGCAAGGAAGAAGTGTGATCTCTGTGTTTGTTACACAGAGAAGGACACAGGGCAAACCCAGAGGGGAGGCAGAAAGGGAGCAGTAAGTGTACTTTCCTTCTCAGCAAATTCTTATGTACCAAAGGAAACTGTTCTTCATGTCTCAGGTGATTATATTCACAATATCCAACAGAGAAAAATCATACCTGTATTAGACACTGACCATCTACACCTGCAGTCAGACTCTTATTTTGATTACCTTTGTTACCTTGGGCACTTGGCAGGAGCAAAAAGCCACTTCATTCTGATTGCTTCATGTTCCCAAGATGTTTTTAGAGAGAAAATGTTTCTTGTACTTCAGAGGTTGAGCAAAGCTCAATTTGGTCTTTCTGGGAATCATGTGAGATCAAGTGATTGCCTGGAGCAAGAGAATATGTACTGAAGCTGCAATAGCAAAGACCTTGATATCAGAGGTCACCTGCTGCTGCTCTCCATCTCTTCAGCCTTAAGTTTAGCAGGTTATTAACTCATTTTTTATTGCTACAGAATAACTGGCAAGCCCTCAGCAGATGAACTAGGCAGTTTGTTGGGGATTAGCTCATATTTGTGTTCCAGTCAGAAATCTCTTCCTGCAGAAGCCTTGGTATAGTCTTCACAAAATATACCAAGTTGTCTTTCTGCCTCCTTTTTGGATGCTCTTTTTGCTGTTTTCTTGGTCTTCCCAGGGTCAGTCAACAAATCTATGTCAACATGTAGCTTTAATCTTCAGGTTTGCAGCCCAGTTTACACAGACATCTAATAGTAGAAAATATTCTCCCACAGTAGAACTTCAATAGTTGTCTCTTTTTTCCCCACAAAACTTAGTTTATTGATCAGCCTCTGTAAGGAATTTCTTATGAAAAACTTAAATAAATTTCTGAACACTTTCTGGTTAAAGAAAATGGGGGAAATATCTGACATTCTTTGTTGATGTGGCTGCACTGCACATACAGAGAGCATTGATTAACCCATGCTTTCAGTTCAAGGTGTGCATTTTATTTTCTGTGCTCAGTCAGAAATGCATTTCTAGCGAGCTGAGATTGTATGTATGGAGTGAACTGTCAGTGTTGTAAAACTGCTAGAAAAGTCTTGGCCAGGACTGCTGTCCCCATGCAGGTCTGCAGGCCTGTGATGATCCTCTGGTGTTCTGCTCACATACCCTAAGGTTGTGCTTTCCTCCCCCTTGAATCTTCAGCATAAAGGGCAGCACCTTTTTGGTCATCTTGCTTTTAAGCAGCTTTAATAGTTTAGTACAGCTGTCTTAATTTTGTTTTTCATCTAATTTTCTTCAGCCTGAACACAGAAGCTGTGTCCCCATCCAGGATCAGGCAGTGCTGTAAGTGCAAGGTGCCATCATTTTGTTGTTAGACTTGTTTTCTCTGCTCTTTGGCACAAGAGAGACTCCCCTGGCTCCTGACTGCTGAGTGCAGTTACAGGCAGTCGCTGTCTCCAGCGGGAATAAATGTTTCCAGTCAGTATTTACAGCTGGTTCTGTCCTGGCAGAATGGAGGCTCCCTTCTGGCTCTCCAGGGAAAAGAAGGGTGTAAAACACAGCTCTGGTGGTGGCTGGAGGAAGGTTTTGCATAGCTGTGGCTTAGAGGCATTAAATAGCTTGTGCTTTCCTCTGAGGCAGAGGGCCCTGATCTGGGGAGTTGTGGTGTCTCCTTGGTCCTGGTAAGGAGGGATCCCTCTGGCTGAGCCTCCTGGAGGTGTTTAGTGAGTCTGTCCATGAACTGCTTCCTTGGAGTGTTTGTTCTCCCTCCTGCAGCCCTGGGACGAGGGTGAGGTCACCAGCCAGTGTTTGGTAGGAGATGGGGCTCCTTCACTTGCTCAGTGCCATCTGTGTTGTGTATTCAGAGTAAGAGAGAGTTTCTTATAAGGGAAAATAGCAAGGTTGTGTCACAGGGGATTGCAGTTACAGTAGAATCATATCATTATGTGTCAGTATAAATATTTAATGTTTTCTGTCATTTGAGTAGCAGGGCATACCAGCATTTTTGCTGTCATTTGTATCTTTTTAATATTGGATTCGACTTCTTTCTCCAGAAGCCTGCAAAGGTCACTGTTGTGCAAGGAGAAATGCCAGGACATCAGCTTTTGGAAAGCTGAAAATTCAGAGCAGCCAGCAGTGACAATTGAGGTCCTTCTTTATCAGAGGTGCTGCCCTCCTACATCAGGTGCACGTGGGAGAGCCCAAGGTGTTCTCTTGGCTTTTCAAGTTTGATTTTTCAGGAGCAAATTGCAGTGAAAAAGAGGCTTCTGTGTCTGTACTTCCAACATGTAGTTGTGTCCTGGGTTAAATGAGGCTGTGCTGTGGGTTTCTGTTTCTTCCTGATTTTTTTTTCACTACTGATTGGAATTGGATCCTATGGTCACTTTCTCAATTACACTCCCAGCTTTGAGGAAAAGTGCAAAACATGAGTATGTGTTTTTGAATCTGTTCATACTTTTAAAAAAGAACCTGTACTCATGGGTGATCTGCATGTGTTGTGTGGAGGGTTTTCTAGAGGTTGGGCAGAGTTCAGGAGCTCTGTAGCATCTGTCATGTGCTATTTCCTAACTTACCAGTGTGTTCAGCTGGATGAAATTCTACTGGGAGCAAAGAATGCTAAGCCAAGGGCTTTACTCCTCTTATTCCATGCTTGTCTGTTCAGTACTCAGGGAGAGCTGGCTCTGGGATAAGTGACATAATTCCAATAAAACAGTTATGATGCTGGGATAGAATCTGTGTCTAATTGAACCTTTGTACTTGATTTAGTAAAGCCACATTTCTCTTTAGGATTGCAGACTGGGAGGAAGACTAGATAAGCTGGTGAAGACAGCAGAGGAGTTGTATGAATTTCAGGAAGTGGATCTGTTAGCAGGAAAAAGTGAAGTTTGAAATGAGAGATATAAATAGGGAAAGGAAATAGCCCTTCTTGGAAGGTGGAGAGGGAAGAAGCAGATAATGATCATCAGGTGGCAATTTGAGGGAAGTAAAGAGCAGGAAAAGGAAGAAAAATGGAGATGGGGATCTCATAAAGGTCGTGGAATGCACTAATTTCTTTTTCAGACTCTTCCTGCATGTTAGGCAGAAAGAAACACTAATAATCACCTTTTCTTCCCTCACAGATTTATTGCCCTCACAGTTTACTGCTTAGGGTGGGATGGGAATAACTCAAGGAAATGATAGGGGAAGAGTGGCCCTTACTGATGGATTTTATTCACAAGGGAAACAGCACAGAGAAAATCACCCCTTCCTGAAAGGGTAGCATTGAGAGAGGAGTAGGTCCTCCTTTTGCTCTGGGGATCCATTTTTCCCAGTATTTCCATGCACATCTTCACTCTGTGGTTCTCCAGTTCACAGTTTTCTTAGCAGGCAGCACAAGAGCTCTGCAGCCCTTGCTGTTTTCTCAGGTGTGGAGCACTAGCTCTTGTTATCCCTGGCACTGCTGGACTGTCAAAGCTGTGAAATCCAGGTCTGGGAACACTCCAGAGCCCGTGTGAGCTGCTCACCCTGGTGCTGTTGCTCTGTGCACCAGTGAAGGGAGGGATGAACAGGTTGCCAGGTATAAAAATCTTTTTTTCTCCTATTTTATATTATGCTTATGTTTTCACTTTGTCATTTAGAAATCAAAGCAGGAGTGTGCAGTTCAGCAGCAGAGCTGTGCTTACTACTAATTTGCTGCTTTGCTCAAATTAAACATTTATGGGGCCAGAGACTCCTCACTGCTCCCTCTTTCAGCCTACTACACTGATGATTTTTTTCTTTGCATTTGACACAGCTCCTGTAGGAAATACAATGAAATTAAGTGATCCCCCATTGGCCTTTCTCCCTTCCTGTATCTTTGTTTCCAGCTTGTTTTTTGACCATAGCATATGGGGAGCAGCTGTTGGTGTAAGTTATGCTTTAATATTCCCTGTGAGTTGGAAGGTTTCACCCCAGTCTGATGGGCAGAGATCTGTGTTATTGGTGCCTGTTTCTGTTCCCAGCCTTCTATTCCAACGTGGTTGTAACTGTGTAGGAACTCCTTACTCCTCAAACCAAGTATCCCAGTGCTGCAGAACATTTCCTACTCTAAGCTGTGTTGGTTGACTTGGTTTCCACTGAAAACAGTTGAATGCTTTCAAAAGTCTGGATTTTATCTATTCCTCCTCTGAGGCCTGGAGTGAAACCTGGGCCATAACTCTGTTTCTTGGGGACACTGGAGTGAAGAGCTTTGGCAGAAAAGGGTTATTCTGAGCCTCTTCAGAGGCTTTGATGGGCCCTAATGATCAGTCTTCCCTGCCAGAGCACGGTCTACTTCTTTGATTTAACTTTCCTGGCTTAAAGCAGTGCTGCATGGATGCTGAAAGCCCACGCTCCTAAAATAGATTGAGTAGAGCAAACACTTCACTGCTGACTCCTCTTCAGGATAGGAGAGAGAAGGTAACAATGAGCAGATGGCAGGTATTAGTCATATCACCTAATTTATCCAAACACCTCGGACACCAATGTGCTGGAGGAACCCAGAGGGAAGGAATCCTCCCTACAAACCAGACTGGATGTTAGAGTTGCACAGGATACAGGCAGAGGGCACCTGAGAAAACAAGAGGATTTGCAGCCAAATGCTAAATCAAGCAGAGGATGTGAACAGAGAGCCAAGGGCAGGGCCTGGGCTCCTACCTGCCCATTTTTCCAAGCCATTCCCTCCTGTTTGATAAGACCATCCAAAGCAGCACTCTGTGGAGCTTCTATGCTTAAAGCACAGTTCCCTCTGCAAAAGGAGTAGAAATACGGTCCCCTACCTCAGAAGTAATGGAATTTGTGCAATTTCAATCAGCTGGAATGGGTTTATTGTAGCTTTTTAATACTATATATATGTACATTTTATGTACTGCATAATAAATGCAGTCCAGAAGCTGCTCTATCTTTTGACTTGTCTCTAAATGGCAAGTGTGCACCTTGCAGTCGAGTTGGGCTGGCTCAGCAGCCCCTCACTTCTTCAGGGCACTGGTATCCACACACTGGCCCTGGCCCAGCTGGCAAGGGGGTCATAGAAGAGCTTGGAGATGCTCCTGCCTGCTCATGTGGTGGGAACACAGCAGGTAAATGCAATATAAAATCTGTTCAGTCCTTTGTACCTCAGTGGCTTCCAGCAAACGTGACACCACAGAGCAAGTAGGGCACTGAAGTGCCTGTGGAGGTGGCTGAAGAAGAGCAGAAGTTGCATTGTTGGAATAATTATTTGCTTCAAACCCAGCCTGGCCAAAAGGCAGCTGTGGGTGTATTGGAGGGGGTAGGAAGGTACAAATCTGGGCTCTTAACTTCCCTGTGCAGCAGTGGGGTCATCAGGAATCACAGCAGTGGTGTGATCTCTCTGCAGAATGACTGTATCTCAATTTTTATTTTTTTCCCCTCATTTGTTTTTGTGTGGTTTTTTTTTTTTTGTTGCTGTTCTAAATCTTCAGCAACAGAGGCCAAATGTGTGGCCTCCCTCTCTTTCTCCTCTTTTGTTTCATCTTTTTGGCAATCATTTCCAAAGAGATCTGCTCTGCTGGAGCTACTCCCATCATTTTTCACACTTGTGCTCAGCCCTCTGTGGAGGCCAAGCACCCCATGGGCCTCTGAACTGCAAACACCACTTTGGTGGCACCTTGAGTCTTGGGGCTTCAGCTTTTGCCAAACACCCAATGAAGGTATGAAGCAAGTAAAACACTCGTGCTGTGAACTCTGCTGATACATAAGGGGTTAAGCTAAGCTAATGTTGATGCTTTAAATTGTGCCAGAAGACTTGAAAATGCAGGGACAGGGCAGTAAACACCGTGAAATGACAATACTGTTCAATATTTGCTGTTAATTGAGAGAGGCAGCAGCTGCTGGGATGCAGCTTCAGCCAGGATGAATTAGTAATGAGTCTGGAACTCTGGTTTTTTTATTTTTTTTCTATGTTAAGGTTGCATCAGCCCTTTACAGTTCACCAACAAGCTTGGGATAGAAATCAAAATTATAGCAAGGCCTAAATTGTAGATTTTATGTTGTTGTTGCTTTCCAGTGAGTTGTCATGGAGCTGTGGTGTCAGTGATAAATTTGGCAGCAGAAATAGAGCTGCTTTGTATTTAAGGACCAAACTTAAAGATCTGGATTGGCTTTTCCATCCTGTGTGGCAGCCAGTGGGAGTGCAGCAGGCAAAGCAAGCTCCTCCTTTGCAAGAACCCAACTTTGCTTGGGTTCTCACTGGCTTCCAGAGGCACTTGCAGTTAAAACGGGAATTTTGGTTGAAGTTTCTTTGCAGGCACTGCTACAGGTTGTGGTGTATGGGAGAGCTCTGCCTCTGACCTGTCACAGGAGGAGAAGAAACTCAAATTCAACACTTCCTTTGTCATTTCCATGCACTTTTGCCATGCATATGTGTGTTGAGTTCAACCTTTGAAAGCTTGCTGATAAGATCTTAATCAGCCAACAGTAAAAATAACAATCCCTCCCACCTTCCACAGTTGGGACAGGGACTTCCCAAGGCCTCAGGAACATCATAAATCCAGAGCAGCCAGGCTGGGGCAGAGTTTCCTCTCTGAAGAAACCATCCACAGCCTCTTCCAGGCTGTTTATCCAGTAAGTATTTATCTTGAATTCTAGATGTGATCATGTGAGTGCAAACCCCTGTTCTGATGGTTCTTAGCAGATCTGAAGTGAGGCATAGGAAATGAAATTCCAGCTCTCTTGGAAACACTGCCAACAACCCGATTGATTTCAGCACCTCTCGGCTTTCAGCACCAGCAGAAGAATTTCGAAGCAAATAATGAGTTGTTTGTTCAGTTCTTTAAACAAAAATCCATCTGCAGGGGTTAGTGCTTGAATCCAAATACTCAGAATTCTGCTGGTATTTGGGTAGGATGAGAAACAGGAGACTGGAAGGATTCCTTGGGTCTGTGATTATGTTAGAGAGGAAAAAAATCCAAGCAGCAGGTGTTTGTAACCCTGTTTGCAGTTGGTGTGATTTCTGTATTACAGACCTTTGGGGTTGGTAGCAATTTTTATCCAGCAGGTGCTTTTCTGCATTCTTAGGAGCTTGAAGCTGCCACACACCACACTGGCTCCTGCACTGGATTATGGATGCAGGCAATCTTTCAGTTGGATGTGGGAAGCAAGTGTTAAAAGCCACCAGAATGCTGTAGAAGGTGGTGGTAAATGGAAATGCAGGAACAGCTGAACTCATGTGGTGATAAAAGTCCTTCAGCCCCAGAGGGCCCTTCCTGTGTGGGGCACTGACCATTCCCACCTTGGCTGCAAGTGATGGTTTAAAATCTGTCCTTAAAAGCTGTATTTTTTTTCCTTGTGAAATTCAATAATTTATTCCAGTGGCGTTTGGCCAACTTTGGGCATCTGGTGTCTCATGGTTTTTATGAACATCTCTCCAATTTTAAGTGCTGTTTTATATATATCTGTATGAATTTTGTTTAAAAGGATAATGTAATCAAATATAATTTTCTACTTTTTTGGTGGTTTTGATTTTTTTTACGTTTGTTTCATTTGTAGTATTTCTTATAACAGCTTATGTTGCTCACAATATTTGGGGTTTTCTAAGCAAGAAAATAAACCTTGTGTTTGTGTGCTGCTCCTGTCTTAAAATACTGGTAAAAATTTTAATGAAAAAACCTCCAAGGCAGTAATTGATTTAATAGAACCATGTAATTTTCATGTAAACAAAGGCAGATATTTACCTTTTTATTATATAAGAAGGTATCAACTCTAAAATTTGGAGAATAGAGCTGTTAAAAATACATGTATGTTTACTCTGGATTTTATTTGGAAATTATGTGGTAATTAAAATGGTTAATACAGGGCTGATTTGGGGCAAATTGGTCCTTTCCTGGGCAAGAATATTGCTATATCATCCTCCTCCTGTTGCCCAGTTAGAACCTCTGAATGTTGCCAAACCTGGACCTCACAGGGTTTAACTTGTTGGGAAATGTGTCTTGATTTTGTGTGGGGTGGGAAAAAGATGCAGGAGGCTCAGGTTTGGAAATCTCAGTATTTGTTGTCCCTCTTCTTGCATGTTTCTGATGGTAACAGGAATAATGGAGTTATGAGTTGTACATATGTAGGAGGACTATAATAAATTATGCTTTTCCTGAAATTGGCTTAAATTTACTAAAACAAATAACTTGGAGTTCAAGGTATGAAATTAAGTGTAATATATCATTAATAGATTACCTTGAAATATGTTATTTTAAAGGCTAATCCCATCCTGATGTAATTTTATAATATGAAAAGCTCTGAGCTCTTTTACTGGAGCTGCTTGCTTAATTTAGATTAAAATTGTACCATAAAAGGATTATAGAGCGTGGGCCTGTGCTAAGAAAGGATATACTAAATATATTGAGGTATTTTTCTCCTCCTAGCTTCTTTTTGTGAGTGCATACTAAATTCTGGGTGTGTTCTGCTGCCTTCAGATGCACCACGTAACTTCACGATGTGCTGAAGTGGATGTTTTGGGTTGCTCTTGGGAGGATTATTTAGATACAGTCCAGGATTCTGAGTTTTCTTGTTCCTTCTAGAGAGAAGAATTGAGTGCTGGACTGTCCTGTGCACTACACGTGGTGCAGCTCCAGAGAACAGCTTGGTTTATCTGACCTGAAGAGGAGGCACATGTGCAGTCAGCCAGGAGGACATGGGCTTTCAGTGCATCCAGAGCAATGATCAGGTATTGGCAGCTGGTATTTAAACTGCTCAGAAACTCAAAGAGATGAGAAACAAGAACATGCTCCCTCCTGCATTTTTCTTTGAATTTTAAATGCATTTTATGAGTGAGTTCACCTTCTTGTTTTATATTGTGTCCAAAGCCATTTATTTCCCTGCTGAACCTGCTCACCTGTAGACACCTTGTGGGATCCAGCTCCCATGGGACTGAACAGGAAGGGACAAGTGGCAAAGGGATGTTTGAATAGACTGAGGTGAAGTTAATCTTCCAGTGTTTAAATTTTTCAAATATGGCTTGGGCTCTGAATCTGTGACTTCAGGTGTACTGACCCTGTGAGGGGATAACTTTGATATTATCCTCCATTGTTATAAGTACTTTTTCATGGGATTTCCATGGGGTTTGTCTGCAGAATGCACATTTTTCAGAGGAATTCAGGCTGTTGCAGCTGGAGCAGAGGCATCAGCAAAATTCCAGAGAACTTGGAAGTTTTGTGGTTTGTTCTGAGATCTGAGCACGTTATGGATTCCGTAATGGGAGGACTGTGGTTATGCTATTTGGTTCTTTTCAAGCAGCTGTTCATAGTTTAAGTGCAGTAGGAACCAGGCAGCTTGTGCTGAGTTTCCTCTGGACTAATTGCAATTTTGTTTTCTGGGGCATGGCCAGGCTTGTAAGAACAGCTCTGGACATGAGAGACCACTAAGGACACAGGCTTGGGACCTGTAAGGTGGCTTTTGGTCTTTAAGTATCCTATTCTTCCTCTCTGTCCTCAAAGTGAGTCTTTATGGCCTGTTGTCACTTTTGAAATGTGATGTAAATGGCAGGAGGTTTCTTTTTGTCTCATTCTCTAATCTTCTAATGCATCTGTGTGAGCCTCTGATATTTGTTCTAATGTACATTGCCTTTGATGTTAGCATGATGTAGTTTGGAGATTGCTGTTCCTAAGACTATTTCATCTCTTCATTCTGTGTCATAAGTGAAGTTTTTTAGCTTAACTGCTTCTATTTTATGTATTGAAAATTAAATGATAAAACCTGTGTGTCAGCAAACTGCATA
>VYZS01031244.1:0-15817 GCA_013400695.1 Neodrepanis coruscans | reverse complement strand
GAAAAGGAGCAAATTCTGTAAGAACTCTGTAAGCTTTGGGGAATTAAGTTTAGAAGGATTTTTAAAAAATATTTCTTTGTAGATGCCATCTGAAAAATCATTTTTTCTTGTCTCTAAAGTTAGTGTCTCTTCAGTTAGTGCATGGGTATGTGTATAATGCAAGAAAACAGTTGTTCCACTCAAGGAGACTGAAAATGGTTTTGTTCTACACATTTTCTTTGTGTGATCCTTGTCATACAGAGGAAGCTACAGATATGTAACTTTAGAATGTACCTGGGCCACCTCTGAGTGGGATTGCAGGAAGATGTGAGATGGAGCTACATTTTGGGATTCACTTTTTAATATAAAAGCTGTTAATTTTTGCCCATTCTCTAAGGAGTGGTGGGTGCTGGGGTGGCAGGGAATCCATATATTTAGACTCTGGCTGTCTCTCTTTAGGAGTTATAATTAAGGTGAAGTATTTTGCTGAAGGATTAAATTCTCCCTTGATTTGAACCTGGTTTCATCTCAGTGAAAGCAATTAGTCACATCAACTACCCTGTTCTTGCTTCATCAACGACAATTCATCAGTTGCTTCGTCAACATTGCTGCTTCCAATTTATCTGATCTTTAGATAATGGGCAGGGCACTCTTGTGGGAGTAGTGGATGGAGGAGGCTTGAGGATAGAAGGTCTGTGATGTTTATAGAAGACCAGAGGTTATAAAACACTCCTGTGAAGCCCTGGAAGTCCCAGGTTAATACTTCAGCCTGTGTGATTTTGAGCATGGCTCTCATTCACTGTCCCTGAGCCACGACTTGAACTGACTAATGTGGTGCTGTTTGTCCCTGGATGGGTAAATCCTGTGCAATCCAAAGCTGGTGGATTTGGAGTTGGGAGTGTTAGGACAGTGGCTAAGTTTTGTGTGCTGTGTTGGTGAAGCTGTTTAGCCTTTGGATGTCCCTTAAGGTCAGAAAGGATTTGGTATTTTGGGCTGCTTTCTCCATCATAGTGTCCAACACTGTGTGTGAAAACAAGGATCAAACCCCACTGCTGACAAGTTTAGTGTTCTCAACCTGAGTATTTTGCTAAAGGTGACTATTTGAAGGGCTGTCATAACTCCTCGTTAGGTGAGTAATCTCTGAGAGATAAGAGGGCTCTCCTAAGGGCTGCAGTGAGCAGTGGGGGAGGAGGAGACTCTTGGGAGAGAGGGAAAAAAAGCTGAAGGAAAACCTACTGGAAGTTTCACGAGTGGCTTCAGTCTGGGAGGAAGATGCTGAGCAGGTTTTGTTTGCCTTGAGAATATTTACATAGGGTTGATCCACTGTTCCTGAAGGAACTTTATCATAGTACTACAGAGAAAACTGTTAGTGCTAAATATAGAGCCTTGTTCTGGCAGTCTTTTGACTTTATAAATGCTTGGAGGTTGCTATCTTAATGGGCTTTCAGCAGTTGTAGTTTTTTGGTAGAAATCTGAAGAATATTCCTTGGAGAGGTTGTATAACAGTAAGAAGGATGGAGACCTTGTACTGTAAAAGATCAGAAGAACTTTTTAACTTCTGCTCTTGCTGCAAAGGTTTTAGTGCTTCAATATCTTCATGGAAGAGGCCTGAGAAGTTCCAAAAGTTCATCTTAACCTTTTGCATCAAGGCATCATCACTATCACTGAACTCTTTTTGTGAGATGATTTTTTTTTTTCCCTGAACCTCCTAAAATAGGAGACAACTTGAGTTCCTTAGGCTGGTGCTTCACTATTTGCCATTTAGGAAAATTCTTCTCATGGCCTGAGGAAGTTTTTCTCATTGCAGTTTGAGTCCATTTCTTTTCCTACTCACCATTGGTGTGGAGGACATGTTCCCTCTTTCTTTGCAGAAACCATTTCTGTGTTTAATGGAAATACATCTCAGTCTTGGCTCCTCTTTTTACCCTGTTCATGCTGAGCCACCTTAGTGAGTTCCCTCACTCACCCCTCACAGCTCACCTTGCTGCCTGTCTTTGCTTTCAGTTTTGGTGGGGTTTTTCTCTTTGCTGACAAGCCTGACCCAAAAATGGAATTTACCAAAGTCTTCATCAAAACTCAGAGGATCAGGAATTTCTTCTCCTATCAATGGACAAAAGTTGCCTTGTTTGTGCATGTTTGTAACTTGGGCTCAGTCTGTGATCCTCTCCATCCCTAATCCTTATCTACAGCACAGCTGCTCAGAATTGTTTCTATATTTATGTAGGTGAGTTTTTTTTCCCTCTGAACAATACTTGACCTTGGAGAATTGGACTGCATTTTTTAATCACTCCTCCAGTTCCATTAATTCTTCTCTGCAATAGCTCCCCACTTATGCATGCCTTTTTGTGGAATAACAAATTATAGTACTTTTCTTTCCACATGGTACTGAGGCTTTGTTGTCAGGTCTCATTGCTTTTTCAGGTTCCTCATCTGGAAGAGGAAAGGTGACTGTGGCTCAGTTGGCTTTACAAATGTCCCTTATGGCTGCTATTTATACATACTGAAAAAAAAAGTTAAAAATAAGTATTTCTCACTGCTGGCAACTCTATTAGAGTTAATTATTGTTATGGAAAGACTTGGTTTCAGCGTGTTCTCTGAGAGGAATATTATTTTGTGACTGTGTCCCTGACCAAATGTCCCTGCTTTTGTCGTGTGGCTTCTGCTCAGCTGGCCACCAGAACTGGAAATCTGGGAAGGCTGTTGTTCACTTGCTGCAGTAACTGCCCTTTCAGCAGCTCTAATGTCTCTTATGTAGCACTGCTTTCA
Source organism: Neodrepanis coruscans (assembly GCA_013400695.1). NCBI lineage: Eukaryota > Metazoa > Chordata > Aves > Passeriformes > Philepittidae > Neodrepanis > Neodrepanis coruscans. The sequence goes on along the minus strand of VYZS01031244.1, from coordinate 13,072 downwards.
TTCCTGGTGGAGCTCCAGAGCTTTTCCTTGTGTCTCAGGAGCTGGGCAGTCTTCCTTCAGAAGGTAAAAGTCTGCAAAGGTAGATCTGGAACTTCCCCAGCCTCAGTTCTTAAGATTACAGTGACTTGTGTCCTCTCAAAACTACCCAGACTTATGGTGAGGAGCCTGGAAGGCAGAGCTCATATGGAAAACGTAAGGGAAACCACACAGAAACTCCTTGAAAGAAGACTCTGTGCCAACCTCATGCTTAAACCAGGGACCACATAACGCATTTTGTCTTGTCATTGCTGTTTAGTGACTCTGCTGTCTTCATTTTTAGTCCCTGGAGTGTTACTAAAGGCAATACAAGGTTAAAGGCAGTCACTGTGTAGTGTGATGTGCTCCTACCCATCATGGCTTGCAGAGCATCCTCAGTCTACAGCACAGCTGGCAACAGCACGGGAGATGCTTTTACTGCCTTGTAAGAAGACTTTGTTTCCAAGCAGCTCAAATTGCAGCTCACCTGTCCTCAGGGTGTTGCTCATGTCCCACTTGGGGTTTTTATTCCTTTCCTTTGGTTACACTTCTGAGCTTTAGACATTGGTCCTGTTAAATTGCAGCCCCTTCCCCTTCCTTTGCAGGGAGGACTAACCAGATCTGGGGGCATTCTGGTTAAAATCCTGAAGATGATTCTATAGTTCTGATTTTTTTTCCCCTTTTTTCCTGTCATTCCCCCACCACTGCTGAAGGTTAGGACAGTCAGGAGAGGGATGTGTACAGACAGGGTTGGGACAGTGGATCCCAGATTTCACAGGTGTTTAGAACTTGACAATGAAATGTCCCTCTTGCCACCTTATCTGTGTCAATGTTTACCCAGACTTTTGCCTGTTGGAGAATCGTTTGCCGTCTCACTTCACCTATTTACTCACCCAGGTAGGAAGTTTTCACAGTGCAGTCCCTCTTGTACCTCCAAGTGTGTGCTGAGTAGATTTATTAACAGCCCTAGCGCTGTATAATTATGAAATTAACCTTTGAGTCACTTCCATCTCTCTTCTAATTTCCTGCAGTTGTCAGTGGAATATGTCACAAGAAATGTTGAGGATTTACTTTGGTTTTATGCTTCCCTGTGTGCCTCTTACTGGCCAGCACTGGGATTCCTGGGCCTTTGGTCCAATGCAGCAGAGCCATCCTTCCCACCCTAGGTTGTTTTAGGAGTTTTGCCCAAGATCATCATCAAGTTCCCCAGGCCTATAAATAACAAACGTATGCTATTTTTGAATATTGGCACAATATTGGGATTCTCAGTCTTCTGCAATTTTAGTCGTTCGCCAATTTATTGAAATTGAAGGTCACAGGATTGGAGAACTTGTTAAATGATTATTTTAGGACTGGGCTCAAATCAACATGATGTGCCAGCTACAAATGTTATGCCTAGCAGATGCTGGATAACATTCCTATTAGTTACTAATTGGCTTGGAAATACTTAATTATCTTTTTCAAGTATAGTGAACAGTGAATTTTTTAAGTGCTTGTATCTTTCCTTTTTGCACCCATTTCCACCAGTTTGCCTGTTATTTCTCCTAGTGCTCTAGTTACTTGGTTGGCCAAATATCCTTTCAGAAATCCTGCTGCCTGTCACCTTTAACTGGCACTCATATGGTCCCTTATGAACTTTGGATTTTTCGTGTCTGGTACCCTTGTTGTACTTGGTACTTTTTTTTTCTATTTTCACATTAATACTGAACTAAATTTATGCATAGAATTGTCTGGGCATCTTCCCAGAGTTCCCTGCTTTTGCCAGTGTTTTTATCTGAGTGAGAAAGAGGAAAATTATTTGCCTTTCTAATATTACTATTACTTAATTTTTTTGTTAAATGTCACTGCAATTAACCCTTGGGAACCTCTGAAAATTATTTTCCTTTCTATTTTTATTCTGACTTTTCTCATTCTATAGTGATATTTCTCCTTCCATTTCTTGTGTGTGTGCTACTATGCTCTCCCTTCTAGTTCCTGAAGTTGCTTTAGGGTGAGGGAGTAAATTAACATTTCTGTGTCTGGTTTGGAAATGCCAAGGAAATCTGGGAGCTGTTTTGTCCCCTGGTGGTGGTGCTTGGCTGAGTGTTGGTCTCTGGAGGGGAAGGCAAGGCAGGGAATCAAAGCAAGTGCAGCTGGGATTTGAAATGGTGACACAGAGTGATTCCCTTTGGGGAAGGGACATCTCTCTCCCCACAGTTCCATCCTGCTTCCCCTGGGGCACAGCAGTGCTCAGGCTGCAGGAATTATTGTGTTGTCTAGGTAGCAATCTTGTGTTTTGGTGACTTTTAGGTCTTGGAGATGTTCCTTCAGCAAAAGTTAACTTGTACTTTCTTTGATCTTGAAAGTAGGTAACAAGAAATTTGCATTCCTTTTAATTTTTTCTGGCCAACTCAATTCAGAAACCACAGTCCAACCTCCAAAGGAGCTGGTGTCAGTGGTGCTGGATCACATGGTGCCAAGTAGCACAAAATCCTTAATTTCTTAACCCAAATCTGTGTTGTTGTTACATCCAGTCCTGGTTTGTTTTGGGATCTCCATAAGAAAAGGTGGGATTCTCTCAGACATTCTTTTAATATGTGCCCCACCAGAGTAAATTTTGGGACACCCTGTTTTAGCATAATTGCTTTTTACTTGCTAGGAAAAGGTGTGGTGAAAATATGGAAGTTCTGTCTCAATAATTTGGAAGCTGCAAATTGTTCAGAAGGAATTTCAAAGACCAAAAGGATGAATTCTGGTCAGTGCTGAGTGCAGAGCTTCCAGCCCAGGTTATCCTTCAAACCCTGACCTTCATTCCTGGTCATGCTTATCCCTCCTCTCCTTCCCTCATATTTCAAAGATGCAAAAATCAGGTGTAACTTGTGCCTTTCTCCTGTCCAGATTGAAGTTAATCACAGACACTCTTGTGAGTGTTCAGCAGGACTGCCATTGATTTGGGTGTCCTTACATCTGTGTGTGTCCATCCTTACAACTGTGTGTATTCCATTGGCTTGGAAGTGGAATGGGGATGGGCTGGGATCTGTGGGTGCTGTGCCCACCCTTCCTCATGGAGCACCAAGTGTGAAACTCTGCCTGTTCCAATCTTTGTTTTGGAGTGTTCCTGATGTTGTGAGCTTGTCTGCCTGCTGTTGGGAATGTTTGACTGGAGCTGAATGCAGGATTCTGTTAGTGCTCCTGTTTTTATTTTGCTGGTGCTTTTGCATCACTAATCAAACACAAGCCTCCTATTGTTCTCCCTGCTGCTTCCTCCCGGTACATGCTTATATTTAGTTATTTTAATAATAATACCCAGGGTTTGTAATCCTGCAAGAAGCCAGGGAGATGATAAACTCCTTTTCTGATGGCTAAATCCGTTTGATTCATACACCAGATGGCTGTTATTTGACACGCTGCTGTTATCCAGGAGTGGCGGAGACTCGGGGGTATTGGAGGATGTTCTTGCCCAGTCCTCCCCCCTGGAATGGCAGTGCTGATGCCATTTTTGGGGGGGCTGGGGCTGTTGGGTGCCTGTGTGGCTGGGATTGGCTGCCCCCCTCTGCCCTCTCCCAGTGCCCAGCCCCAGTGGGAGCCGCCGAATCTCCAACCATCCCGATTTCCATCCATTCATGAATCTGTGACGTCAGCACGCTCTGTGCTTCTTTGCAGCAGGCTGCAGGATTGTGGGGGTGGAATTTCCTTTTATTTTGCAACACTTCCTTTTTTTTTTTTTTTGCCTTCCATCTTTTTAAAACAAGAAAATGGAGCATCACACAGGAAATCTGCATCCCTGTGAGTATTTGGAGGAAAAATCTCTTTTTGTGAGGGGTGTGTGTGTGTGTGTGTGTTTCATGGTCAGCGTTCCCCTTTCGCCATTTATTTCAGAAGGACAGATGGATGTTGCATTTGTGATGTGAAAGAGCTGCAAAAATGATGCTGAGGAAGGGGAAGGGAAAATGTGAAACCTTAATTTCTCCATCAGTTCGTATCAATCGGGGAGCTGGCCTGGCCCCTCTGCCTGGCGCTGTGATAGACATTTTTCACTTGCTATTTTGCACGTTATCTTCTGTGCCCCCCTTTTAAAGGGGAAGGGATTGGCAATGGAGAATGGATATAAATGGAGTATGCAGGCAATGACCTAAGAATTACAAGTGATAGTATCAAGGGGCAGAATTGTGTTTTTTACCTCTTAAGCAGTTGTAATTTTTTTTCCTTGTGAGGTAATAAAACAATTCTTCTCGTGTGTTATAGTGATAAATAATTTAATTTTATTTTCGAGATGGAGATGTTGTTCTTCCAATCAGCTGAATAGGAATTTGTGCCTGTATTACTGAAAATAGCAATTTGAGCTCTCTCTGCTGTGCTGAACACATGATTTCACCCCTCATTTTCCTAATAAATGAGGGAGCTGGGAGTACCTCTGCAGTTAATGATACTGTTCACTGGGGCAAGATTTGTCATATTCCTGCTCACCTGAATGGGGCATGATGTCATGTTTCCTCCCAATGAAAAGAGGAGCTGCTCTTTATTTTTGTTTTGGGGGTGGTGGTTTAAGTACTGCAATAGCTTAATCATATCAAACCACATCTCCCTTAAGTAAATGAAAAATGGAGTATTTTAAGTAGACCTGGAGAAAGATGACATCAGGCCCATGTGTTTGGATAGACTGATTTTAGCAATGGGCAATCTGTTCAGTAGAAGAAGCTGAGGGAATGTATTTTGATTAATGATTTTAAGGGAGAAAATACAAAAATATTTGGAATGAGATGGGTTCAGTTGGTCTGACTGGGACATGTGGGCACTTCTCACAGTCCCTGCTGTGTGTGCAGCCACCCACACCTTGGGATGCCCTAAAATGTGGAGGGTGGAGTTGTCATGGGTTGAAAAGTTTTTGTCACTGCCCTTTTTGTTGTGCCCCTAAATGTATGCGGGTTTTGTTTCTAGAGAGAGGCAGCCCTTTGAACGTCTGTCTGTGACAGCCTTTCTCTGAGAAATACAAATAAATCCGGATTTTGATGTAGTGGGGGTTTTGTTTGTTTGTTTTGCTTAAACACCAGTTTTGTTTGCTGTCTTTGGGGCCTCCAGTGTGAGTTTTTGATCCAGAACGGTCCTGTCATTCATTGTCTTTGTACCCTGCTGCCTGATAGTTAAATTTATAGCTGGCATTCATTTTGACCCCTGTGCCTTGAATTAGCAAGTAACTTCTAGCCCAGAATATATGCTAGGGACTCTCACTGCTCTTCAGCTATTTGTGAATTGGTGTTTAATTATGTTTTGAGGTTTTCTTGGTTGCATTTTTAACCTCTCTTTTGTCTGCTGTTGTAAAGATCTAGTAAGCAGCTTATCTCCAGTGGATCAGAAAATTGAGTAATGATTTATTTGAAAATCTCTTCCTAGGTAAGCCCTTTCACAATTAGTAGTTATTTAAACATGGGTCTGTAAGTGGCAGGATAAGAAAGGTTTTACAGTATTTCCTGTTTTCTTAGGACTTTCTTTACAGCAAATTGTGAGATGGTGAGAGGTCATGCTGGAGTTGTTCCTGCCTGGTACCTGTTCCAGGCTGTCTGCAGTTGAGATGTGGGGAGTTGATTTAGAGTAGGGCTTCTCAAAATGGCAGTTTTAAAGGAAAGCTTTTTTTATATGAAAATAAAAGAAATTTGACTTGGCTTGTGTGCACAGATTTAAAATCAGTGCAGTTTGCTCTTCAGCTCTGGTCCTTGGGGCCAGAGCAGGCAGGGGAGGGTGCTCTGACCCTTTTCAGCTGAGGTCTCAGCTGTGATCCTGTGTTTGGAGAAAAAGCAGCACTGAATTCACTGCTTGTACAACTTCCAGTAAGTCCTCAGCCATAACTGAATCAAAGTGAGTCAACTGAGGCAAGTGTTACCTCTGAAGCTCTCAGAGGTTGGCACTTCACCAAGCCCTGTCCAGCTTATGGGACTTTGTTTTTTATCCCAGGGGCTTAGGCTTTTGTAGGCTCCTGTTTTGTGACATTGGACCAAATCACACTCATCTCCTGGGGACAGGGGAGCAAATAATTCACCCAAAACACGGGCTGCTTGAGATGGAATAACAGGTTGGCATCTGCTGCTGAAATGCTGTGGTGGGCAGGGAGCAGCAGCTCTGTGTGCACTTACTCCCACCCCTATAAATACTCAGTGTGTGTTTTGACCTCTGTGCTCTCTCCCTGCTTACAACTACCCAGAAGTCGGGGGTTGGAGAGGGTTCAAAGGCTTTAGCAACAGTTGGGTACAGGCCAGGGGGAAGGGTAGATTTGTCTGTGCAAAGTACATGGTTTATAATCCCCCGGTAATGCTGTGATTGTTGATCCTGTTTCCTCTGGAGCAGTTGGGAGAGGTGCTGTGAGGGAAGGGAGGAAGGAGAAAGCCCTGGCATGGGTGAGAGGCTGGATGTTTTCCAGCAGGAGTGGGCTGGAGGAATGCAGGTCTCTGTGTGGACACTGATTCCTGGGATGCTTGTCCTTTCCTGTCCCTGCCCCAGTACTCTGTTACCTTTTGGAGCACACACACAGCTGTGACTCTTGTGCTGAAACACACACAGTCCAACAGGGATCCTCAAACACTGGGTTATCAGCTGTACCCATCCACTGGGGATGCACTGAGGGGCCGAGTGCTGCTGTTGGATGGTCCTGCCAGGCCCCTGGGGCTCCTCTGTGCATCTTTGCTCTGGGACTGTGATGGTGCTCCCGTGGCAGCTCACACCTCTCCTCTGTGTCACTAATACAGGCTTACTCAGGGCTCCTGAGCAGCCCATTGTGCCTCTGTGTCTCTGCTGAGGAATAATCCTCTTTGCTGTGTATGGGGCTTGCTAAATACAACTGAGTACTACTGTCATTCCTCATCTGTGATCTGCCAGCTGGATTTCCAGTGTCCACCCCCTTCCCATCAGGTGCTGAGACAGAGGCCAGAGCACTGCACATACCCAAGGAATTTTTGTACTTCCATCAATAGTTGTTCAGTTATTTAACACTGGGCATGAAGCACATAAGCTGTTAGTTCTGAGAAGTTTGTGTGAGTAGCTTTTTTATGTCAAATGTGCTTTGGAAATATTGAATAATTCATATCTACTATAAAAACAAAAACAAGCGTGGGAGTGAATTTACCTGAGACCAGTCTGACGCCTCACGTGAATTAAAGTGAGACTTTGATTCATTCACTGGATTCCTGAAAACAGCACTGTGATATTGATCTTCATCCTCAAAGATCTTTTAAGACATTAATTAATTTCAGTGCTAGTCCTGGGAGGAAAATATGATGTTTCAGTGCTGTAAGTGGGGGAAATTCCAAGATATTGCTCCTTGTTAGGACTGAAACCTTTAATGGCTTCATGTGGCAATGTCAGTGAGTCTGTAAGGCTCCTGTGAACTCAGCTTGGAGATTTTCCTGGGGTTTGTTCTTGTAAAATATTTGATTTTGAAACCTTAAACCTGTTGTTGTTATTTAGTAATATAATGTGGATTTCAATGAGGTATAAGTTTCAAATTGGGAAGGATGAAGAGAAAAGGAGCAGAGCCTGAAGCCTGTGGCTGGATCCTACTATGAAAACAGCTGAAAAGATGAAAGATAAGAGTGTGAGTTTAGGTCATTTCTAAATTTTGATCTGAGACAGATTCTAACAGTAACTCAGTCATATAAAATGCTAATGGATGTTTAGTCTGCCTTAGTACCAGCTAAATGTTTTACAATATATTGATGGAGGCTGTCAATGGTCAGAGAGATGCCAGAACACTGTGTGTGAAACTGCTGATGCTCCATGTGCCCATGTAGCTCACGATGTGGCAGTCAGAGGGAGGGAACACAAATAGCAAATGGGCGATTTAAGAAGTTAAAGTGATTTTTGTGAGGTAACAGTGTGTTCCTGGTTTGTTCCCCTCCAGCTCCCCAGAGACAGGTGGCTGGCAGGTTCTCCTTCCCTCCAAACCTGAGGCCCTTGGCTCAGAGCCACGGATCAGAGCTGTTCTCCCACAGAAATGTGCATTCCCCAAATCCTGCAGCGAATGCAGGAGTCATTATGCAACATCACTTATTTCCTATGGCATCAGATTATGCAATTTCTGAGCAGAAGAATGCAAAGCCCTGGAAGAACACAGTAGCATTTCAGCAGATCCAAAAATACCTTTTCCAGAATAGAGGAAGCATTTCTGCGTGTAGTGCTGGAAATACACTGTTACATAAGGTGCTTATTCCCCAGCTGGCGCTGGGCAGGGCTGGCTGGCAGGTGGAGCAGGACGTGTTCTTCCTGCCACTGGAGAGGTTTCCCTGCACACACGGAAAGGTGGATGGGCCCTTTGTCTGCCTTCCTCACTAAGCTGAATTTTTATGGCTTATTTTTCCCATTCCTTTTGCCTAAAAAAGAAGTGGATGCCTGATTTTTCTTGCCAAATCGAGCGCCACTCCTCCCCCCACCAAAAATTTGTGACCTTATGTTGAAGGAGTTTCTAGTGAAATATTTGTCTGGTGTTGGTGGAGGTAGAAAATCCTTCCTATGCTGAGAGCCAGGGCAGATACAACAGTATGTGTGGGGATAAAAGTCACCACAGTTCCTGTAAGGTGAAGTCTGCCTTGGAAACCTATTAAATTTCCTCGTAGGAGTCAAGAACATGTCAGAAAAGGGGGTCTGGGTGATACAATCTGTTGGGATTTTGGCAGGAATACTTACCAGAGACTCTTAAATAGACTAAACAGCTATAAAATAACAGGGACACTCATCTCTCAAGCAAATATCATTAAACTACATGATAAGAGAAGGGGATAAATAGCATTGTGGAGACATTTTTTCTCAGCTTTGGGGATTTCACTGCTCACAGTCTTTTCACCTTTTCTTCCTTTATCCAGATCATTTAGGAATATTTTGGAGGCTGTGAGACTACCCAAGGGAGGTGTTCAGGGTGATAACCAACTGCAGGGAGTACTGGAAGGCTCTAGTGAACTTGGATGATAAAATGTCAGTTCAATTTAGTGTTGATTAAGTACAATCTAATCTTAACATCCAGTACATAGGGATTAGGCTCTGACCCAGCTTTTACTGCTCATGAGCGAGATCTTAAGGTTGTAAGAGACCCATAGAAGTCAACTCAGGGTCCTGTAGCACACCTAGACATTGGATAGCACTGGAATAGTTAGGAAAGCAATGTTGGAGGCTGGGATAGTTCATCAAGTCCCAGCTGGCATTAAGGAGATAAATAGGTGCAGGTGTCTCTGAAGCAGTGAACAGGTGGCTGTTTGAAGAAAGGAATTAGAGAGAGGTGCAGAGCAAAGAGTAGATGGTACCTTCTGCAACACACAGTTAAACTACAGAGCTCCCTGTCATGGCACAGGGGTTGCCAAAGTGTTCTGGTTAAAAAAAGTCCTTGATGCATTTGCACAGAAGTGTTTTGTGGGCTGAGGCACAGAACCCACCCCGTGTGCTGTGAGCAGGGGGGCTGGTGGTGCTGCTCTGGTGAGGTTTGGCTGCCTGCAGAGCCTTCCCTTGGCTTCTGGAGGCAGGAAATGGGGATGGATGAGCCTGTCCTCCTGGGCTGGGCTGGGTCCTTCCTGTGCTGCAGCCTAGGTGCCACTGCTGTGTTCTCTGCCAGGCTCAGTTGGGATGTGTAAGGTGCCAAGCAAACGTCCAGCTGGCTCTGTGCACAGAGCCTGGATTCAGCCATGGTGGATATTTCTTGGCTGTTACACCCTGCTATTTTTGTCATTGTCAGAAAGGGTTCAGTCCACAGAGCTGGACAGGGTTCTCTTTCTTGCTGATACAGCCACAGACAAAAGTATATCGCAACTGTAAAATCCCTTTTGCCAAAAAGGATGCATCCCTGCTTTAGCATAGACTGACCACACTGAATAAAGGCTAACTTAAATCAGCATGTGTTCCAGCTGCTGCTGTGATAATATGGACGTGGCTCCCACAACACACTGAAATGTCTGTGGTCTCCTTTGTTTAGTGCCCATGACTGTTGAGATATTCTGTTAACATTTTAGAATGATGGTGCTGATAGTTGTGAGCACCAATGAGCATTGCAAAAGGTGATCATCTTTTGTTGAGGTGGCATCCAAATATTTATGAGAAAGGAATTAAATGTATTTCAGGCAGGATTCTGCAGAAATACTGTATCTGGCTACCTGGAAAAACAGGGTAAATAAATTTTACAAGACTTCATTTTCCCAGATAAAGCTGCTGTTTGTTGTAGAGTAAGTTGGGGCACATGCAGAAATGTGTTCAGAGCTGTTGCAGTGACAGAAGATGTCAGGTGGGTCAGAGGAGGAATTTTCAACTGTTTTATGAGATATTTAATCAATTTCTGTTTTGGCAATGTCATAATTGTAATATTTAAAAATAAGTCTGGGTTGTGGCTGAGCATTAATGTGGGTGTGAGATGGGAAGAACCACGTTTCCTTGAAGGAACAGTGTGTCTGCAGAAAGAGATTGGTGGCTTAAAAACATCCAGGCTTTTGCCCTGGGCTACTCCATAGTTGGCTTAAAAGTTGGCCCATAGCATGGGCTGGGCTACTCTGAGTTGATGTGGGAGAGCTTCATAGTGTAATTTCCCTTTTCAAAACCTAATAAAACAGATAATGTACCTTATAAAACATAATGCAATTAAGTAATATAATAATGTAAATTAAAAAAAATAACCAAACCCTCTGAAAACAAAGAGGTTGCCTTTTGGTGATATGTATCTCCTTCTCTATTAATAAATCTGCTGTTACTTTTTGCTTTCAAAAATGCAAAATACAAGCATATATTCAAAGTAATGTAAAAAGTGTGGTAGAAGAGGAGTATCTGATCCAGTCATAAAACATTTGCCTCACCAGGAGACTGGGGAAAAAAAAAGGTTTTTTTGAATCCTGTGTAATAAAACCATGTGATTCAAACCCCAAAGGTCAGAAGTGACAGCTAAAGCTCTGGGATCTGCCATTTCAACAGCATTTAGTGTGTTCCTGTGCTGGAGCTGTTCAGAGATGAGAGGACTGTGCATCAGTCTGTTATAAAAATTCACTGTAGAAATGGAGAGGGAGTCAAAAGGGGCAGGAGAACACAGCCAGGAGATGTGTAACAGGATGACTGTGCTTTATAAACATTCTTTGTGTGTTTTGTTAGATTTTAGGACATTTTAAAGTATTCTCTCACACACCCCAGTGGAGATGATACACTCATAAATTCCAGTCATTTTATCAGTGAGCAAAGGTGTAGTTACCCTGTTGTACTCAATGTAGCCAGAAGGAAATTGCACTGAGTAGCAGGAAAAGGCAAGGAACTCCAGGGTTTGGATGTATAAATAGTGGTATGTTCTTGGGAGTTCCATATCCCAGCCAGCTAATTTCTGCCAGCTGCTCTTTTACAGCCCTTAAACTTGGATCAGTCAGTTGCTTTTAGTCCCTTTGTGTATTGGAAGCACAAGCAGAGAACATGCTTCACTTGGGTGATAGAGAAATAATAGTTTGAAGAAACTAACTTAGTGTGACTGTAGGTCTGGGCTGTTGGGAAACTGAGAGGTGACTGCTGTGTACTTACACTGCCTTTCCACACAGTAACTTCTTGTTTGTGTGCTGTGTCTGGGATGGTGATTTGCCACCCAATTTTTATCACAGGCCTTTAAAGGAAGGTTAACTCAGCTGTGTCTGCAAACCTGACCAATTGTCTTGACACTCCCAGAAATTCTGGGCTTCTCTAGGCAGCCATGAGCTCTGGGTGAGTCCTGGGACACTTTCTGGATGGCTGTTTGCAGGGACAGACACTGTATAGGGCAAGGTGAGAGCTGGGCCAGGTAAATTCTCACCTTTCTAACAGTTTTAAGCTGCATTTTGGGCTTTCTGACATGCTCCTTCCAGAAAAATGGCACTCCCAGATCCTTTTGTTTGGGCACAGTGGGGTTTTGCCTGGAAATAGAATCACAAGATATGATCATAGAAAATTACACTGAGTCTGAAACTTCCTTCCAGATGCAGAGTGCATGAACTCATCAAAACAGTTCAAATGAGAGAGTCTGCCTTGAAGTCTGTGTGTGCAGCAGCACTTTGTGGAATCTGAATCTCTTCAATATGCACAGCCCTCCACACACAGAGCTTCTACCTCCTCACTGGAGGGCTGCTACAGCAGGAGCATCTCTGAGAGAAGAACAGCCCAGCCCTTGGCTCTGCCCTTCCCTGGAAAAGTTGAGGCACAAGCAGATCCCAGACATAGACTCAGGGAATGGTTTGGGGTTGAAGGGACTTTAAAAATCATTCAGTTCCACCCTCTGCCATGGGCAGGGACACCTCCCCCTGTCCCAGGCTGCATCAGGCCCCGTCCAATCTGGCCTTGAGAACTTCCAGGGATGGGGCAGCCACAGCTTCTCTGGGCACCCTGTGCCAGGGCCTCCCCACCCTCACAGGGAAGAATTTCTTTCCAATATCCCATCTAAGCCTTTCATGTGTCAGTGGGAAGCCATTCTACCTTGTTTTACCCCTACATGCCTTTAGGAAAACATTCCAAATGGCAAACAGCCTGGATATAATGGAACTTCAAACTTTCAAGAAAACATTTTTCTCTGCCTTGAATGAAACTAAGTTTTCTTTTACTGGGAGGAGTTCAACATGAAAAATATCAGACCAAAAGCCTCTGACCAAAAGAATAGTGAAGGCATGACAGTGAACCTTGAAAAATGCTCTCTGTCCTGTGTATGAAGAGATGGTGAGGCTGAAGCCAACCTCGTTCTTTTCTATTCAATAAAACTTTCCTGAGGCAGGGAATGAATGTTCCAGAATTGATTGTCATAGAAGAGAATTAAAAAAATTAATTTGCCCAGCAAGTCAGGACTGATGTGTCATGGCAGAAACCGCCTTCTGCCCCCACCAGGGTTTCTGGACCACTTTACTTCAAGTTGGCTTGATCTGAAGTCGTTTTAAATTAAGTGCTGCTGTCAAACAATGAGTTTGCTACACCTCTGAAAATCAGGCTGCTTATGTAAGGGCCTAAATAAGGCTGTATTGTGCCAGCTTGAAAATAATACCATAACCTTTGCATGCTTCCTCTCCCCATGAAGCACATACAGGACATGTCAGATGGCAGGGCACTCTGCTTAAAGGCTTTTTTTTTT
>VYZS01031239.1:13783-35561 GCA_013400695.1 Neodrepanis coruscans | reverse complement strand
TATCATATTTTAGTAATAAATTCCTATTTCTTTATAGATACTGTTATCTAATTTTTTTTTTACAAGATTATATTTTGTCCTCAAAACCTGGACAATTGTACAGCCAGTGTTGCCCAAGATAGAGCCCTGTGGAACCCCACTAGTGACAGGCTACCAGTCAGATGTCATCTTATTCACTATTAGCCTCTGGCTTGACAGGTCTTCTTTAAATACGTTTCCAAACACATCCCCACCCCCTACCAAGAGGGAAAAGTCAGCACTAAATTCATAATTAAGCATAAGCCATAATTAGCCAACCTATAGACTAGCTACGAGGAAAGAGTGGTGAATATAATGTCTCTAGATTTTGAAGTTTTTGGAAGCTGAATGAGGACAGTCTAGAAGAAGAGACTGTTAGGTAGGCTGAAAATAGGCTGGACTACTGGGCACAAAGAGCACTGCTGAGCACCAACTGCTCCACAGTTGGCAGTCAAAAATGAGAAATGTTTGCCAGTTACTGATACCGAGGTCAGTATCATTTCCTAACATTTGAGCAGGAACAAGAATCCAGAACAGTGCAAAATTTTGCACTTGGGGCAGTATAAACCCAAGCCCCCATACATGCTGGGAAGCAGATGGATAAGTTTCAGCCCTGTCAAAAAGAATCTATGACATATAGCAGACACCAAGCTGAACATGAGTTACAAACATTCACTCATAATGACTATGGCCAACTGAAATACTTGACCGTACTAGAAGCATGGCCAGCAAATAGAGAGGAGTTATTGTCCTCCTCTACATGGTGCTGGCAAAGAATCAGGAATCTGTGCCCATTTCCAGGTAGACAGGGAGAATTTGAGAACATCCAGAGGAGGACTGCCAAGATGCTCACGGCCTAGGCAGCATGAGTCATAAGGATCAAATAAGGGAGCTGAGCTTCTGTAGTTCCGTGAAGAGTCTAAAGGTTGCTAGAAGAGATACAATGTTAATGGAGCTACATTCTTCTTGGCAGGAGCACAAGAAACAACCACTTGACCACAATCTGCAGCTTTGGAGGTTCCAACCAGACATCAGGAAAAGCACATGGAAAATTTGTGTCCTAGAGCTGCTAAATTTGTGCTAGAGGATCAACACATTCCCTGGTCAGCCGCCTTGCACCCAAAAGATTGGATACTAATGCCACCAATCTTTTCAACACTGAACTTCTACATGACTGTTAGATACAACAGGCCAAATATCTCCAACAGAAATACCATTTTTAAAAAGGAAATAAATTATAGTAGAAGTTCCATCTGCATAAGGCCTCCTAAACCCTGTACTAACTTACCTTAAAAGCACTATCGTACAGGAGACGACAGGAAAAAGGAGTGGAGACTGAAAGAGAGAGCCTGCCACTCTTTCTAGATATCTAATATCCTGCAAAGTTGCCACAAAAAGGGGTTTGCAATCCTGAGCTGTCATTGCATAAAGTTGCAAAATCATAGTCTTCTTCTGTTCTTCCCTTCTAGCCCTGATCTTCAAGTTTCCCACTTACAGAAGGAAAAACCCTACTTGTAGCTACACGGTATGCCAGCATTAAAACTGTCATCATCTGAACACTCATGTAAACAGGTGCATATTTTAATTCTTTCTCCTGCAGGCATAATAAGTATTATTAAGACTAGGGCAGACAGCAAATTTTATAAGGCTTTAGTTATATCAATAGTAAATTTGAATGGATTTTTAGTCTGGTGTAGTAAGGCAGTAAAATATAATAGCCTCTTAACTGACACATTGTTATCAGTCTTATTATGGCTTTCTTCATGCCTGTCAGTGGATTATGGTAATTTTTTTTAGTCACGAGTCTAATCAAAGTAGAAGACTGAGCTACTGACAGCTCAGGAGAGATATAACTGCTTACATAATACTGTCATGAAATTCTAACACAGGCAGAAACTTTAGCATCTCTCTAGTCCAACTCTCCTCCTAGTTAAACAAAGCAACTTTTGGAACAACAGGCTCCTTTTTATGTCAAACAAAAGAACAGAGAAGGTTCAATGGTTACCTTCAAATTAATACAGCATTCATGACATGAATGTTCATTTTTCTAGGCAGCTGGTGTGGTGCAATTTAGAGATGACTTTGCAATCAGTATCGTAAATTCATCTTAATATCTACCTATCCAATACATGTCTTCTACTCACTTCTAGAGACCTGGTCAAATTAAACCATGACTCCACACAGTACAAACTCTTCAGTAAGGCTGAAACAGCACTTTCTCACTCAAGCAACCAAGATGAATTTACTGTCTTCTTCAATGAACCAAGGAAGAGTTTTGTGCAAGCATTATACAGCAGCTTAAAAGGAGAACAGCCAGGACTGTACATACATGCAGGGTGTTGAGCATGTATGAGTAGGCATACACAGCATGCAACAGATATAATCACAGTGCAATTGCTGGTTTTTATCATATGTGGGGATTTCTGCTTTCTTCAAGCTTTGCAGGTTTCTACTGGAGCAGGTACAAATATACAGAAGACACCAACATTAAAAACTTTACAGAGCATAAACTTTTTGCACTCTAAAAAAACAGTAGTTTCAGTGTAATTTGTACTGAACTTGAGGAGCATAGATCAAAAACTGTGAAAGCTGAATTGATGCACAGAGTTGAGTGTATACAGAATACCGCATGAAGTCAGTTTACATCACTCTTCAAAAGAAGTAAGAAAGTAGAGGAGCTTTCACTTTCCGTTCTCTTCAGGTCTACCCCATATGCCACCTGCAGTGATGCTCAGTGACTCACTGACATGCATGACTACAATCACTAATACATTTCAAATTGGCTACTGAAGAATGAGTTTATACTAGTGCTATAACCACGGCAGACGTGAGCTTGAAAGTAAAGGTGATAAATCTGCAAGTAAAAGGAGTGACTTAAAAATAGACTCCTGAGATCTCATCTGCTGGACTGTTTACTGTACACTAAATTTATTAAGTGGTAAAAAAACAACAAACCAATCAAAAAACCTCCAACACCAGACCATAGACTTGTAGCACATATCTCTACCACTGTTCTTCACCACTGACAGTACAACGGAAAATGTGAACAAACAAAAGAGCAATCCAGGAAAGTAACACACTGCTGTGGAAGACAAGAACATCAAAGTCTTGATGAAGTTAGTAGGAAAGCTGCCACAGCTTGGATTTCATTTGTTCACCCTTTGCATATAAACCAGGCTGTTGTCCTGAAGCTTGATCTGACAGTTAGTGACATTCTTTCAATAAAATACTTTTTTTCCTCTTGAATGTGTGGGATGTCAGAACTCTCTGTAGCACAGGAACCATGCATTATGGAGGTGTCTGTGAAAGAACCTATTCATAAAACGTAGCCATTCCTGAACATGGCAACACCAGTCTGAAAAGAGGCCTTTTACACTTGAATATTTGCAAGTCTTCTATTTCTCATTCAACCACTTTTTATTTCACTTGAGTTACAGACAGCTAAAAAAAGCCAAAATCAAGCATAGGCAAGTGAGCTAAGGATTCGATCTTCACATAAATGTATAGAGGCAGGTACTGAAGCGTTGCCTGATACTACATTTACATTACTCACAACAGTAAAAATCATGCTCAAGAAACATCTTTATAAAGAAAAGCAAAACATTTAAAAAATCCACATTTGTTTTCTATTGTGTGCAAGCTGAGAAGAGTTGCATTTTTAAGTTCCTGGCTACTTGAATGGCCACTGTATTATCAGTCAAGTGTAATATAAGAACTCCAAAAAGCTTCATGAGTCATAGTGCTGGATCCAAAGCTGATTGATGTAAAGGTGAAATATTATCTTCTCATTGACTTCAAAGGGTTTTGGTTCAAGTCTATAGCAAAGGACATGAAATGAAGCAATGCAAAACCCCTTGAAATAGGCTAAACCACTTCTCAAGATTAAAGACAAATTATTATACTATACAGATTCTTCAGCACTTATTGCTTATCCTTGTAGGATTTAATGCTGTTTTCTATAGTTTCTATTCTGCAATGAACTAAGGTTATCTGTAAGCCATTTCACCCTGCTTTTGCAAATCCTTAATCTTTTCCACCAGATTTCATCCATCCTTTTTAACAGCATATTAATTTCAGAAACTACTGAATCAAGCTTTAGCATAAACAAGTCAAAATATAACTTGAGGGCAGAAAGAAGTGAAATGCAAATGTTTTCAAAGTAAGTCTGGTGAAGAGTTATCTTCTGTGGCTGAAGGAAAGGTGTTGCAAGTAGTACAATGGGGTTCAAATATTATAGGTGAACAAATACCTTCTATCAAAATTCTTCCTTTTATAGGTCTCAGAATTTACTGTCCTATCGTGACCTGCCATATACTTATTTCATTCACTATTTTTAGTGTGTATATGGAGGGTGGGGTAAGAGGAAAGACTCTACTTCTTCAGTAACCAAGTTCTAACTGACCAGCGCTATACAACATGAATTCTAACTAGTCTTAATGAAGCATCTTCAAAATTCTTTTCAAACAGTCAGTGATAGACTCTGGGTAAATACTACATGAGCTTTTTTCAAATGCTTTCCTTGTGAATTAGAAAACCTAACCAAACTGGAAGAAACCTTTTCAAAGCTCATATCAACACTCATCTTCTGTTTATCATCATCTCATTAACATATGAAATATTGTTATAACTAATACTACAGATTAGTTAGTGCCCATCAGTGACGGGCAACAGATCAATAGAAGAAAGCATTGCTCTTCTAACTGAAAGCTACAGCAAATGCCAAACCTGAAAAACACTGAGATCTGGGATTACCAAGGATAATAAAGTCACGTGCAACACTGTGACACACACCGATTTCAAGTTCTGCTCTGGTAACAATGTGCCCTTATCTCCCAGTTACACTTTTCTGACACCTGTCCATGTAAAATAATGCATTGAAGTACAACGGGATGCCAGCTTGACTGACAAATCCTGCCACTGCATAACAATGCAGTAAAATTAACAGGTTTAGTTTGCTTTCCCTACGTGGCAATCTCTGTCTTCCTACTGGTAGGCTTCCTGGAGGGATACATGATATTTGAAGGTGCTGAAAGGTTTAGCTGATGATAAAACATATACTTGGTGATATGTCTCACTACCACAGCCAGGAAAACTACCTATTGCAAAACACATTATAAACCATACCCTTTAAAGATAACTGACCAAATGCTAGCATCTCTTTCAAATTCCCTGGAATAGGAACTTATTTCCCCTGCTACCCTGTTTGTAAAATAGACACAGAATAGGCAATATGATTTATGCTGATTGGGCCCAATAAAGGAGTAAAAGCTAACAGAAGGAGCTGAAAGGTGAAAGGTATACAAATTAAATATGGATTACTTGACATCAACTTTGACTAATGTATTCAGGGGATTCAGGATTTACTCATGAGGGATTGAGGCTTTGAGTTTTTGTCTGTTTGCTTTGGGGTGTATGGTGGAGGGGAATGTTCTTTGTGTTTGATTACTCTATTGTTGGTTTTTTTTAATTAAGATTCAGTAACACAGTCAGATCTGAACGTGTTATGGGGTGAAACGAAGTTTCTGAAGTTAAAACATTTTNCGTGAGGCGTGCCACCAAACAGTGAATGCTGGTGGCCCTCGTGGCAGGGGAACCACCCCAACAAGTGGCCACCACTGTCACATGGGGTGAGGGCAGCCGGGTGCCGGTGCCTGGGGCCCCCAGGGTGTCCTGTGGTGCCCACGGGCGGCCCCATCTCCCCTCAGGCCCTGGCCACGTGGCATTCTGACGAGAAGTGCCGCCATGTTACCTCGTGGCGAGATCTCGCAGGGGGGAGGTTCCCGGGCGCCATTTAGCCAGTCAGGAGGTGACTTGTGCCCAGGAGGGACTCTGAGATTGCACAGGATTAGACTCCCTATAAAGCAGCGATCCCGGCGGCCATCTTTCTCTTTCGGGGCTCGTCGGTCACCGGAGTTGCATCTGTACTCATCTCGGCTAAGCATTTTAACATGACACGAGCAGCAGTGCAGCTTCAGCGGCAGCAGAGGCAGCACAGGGGCTGAGGACCACATCGTTTCATCAGCTGTGGTATTTCTCCCTTTGGGGGTCCCCCTGGTTTCTTTTTATTGTTCCTGTTTTTCAGGAAACCTCGGTGAGGACCCAGCGCCATCCTAGCTTCCTCCCTTACACCAGCAGCCAGCCCTGGAGGAGATCAATTTGTCTGTCTTTGCATTTTTATTGTCGGGCTTCTGTGTGTGTAAAATAAAACTTGTTGGTTTTGTTCTTCATTTTCTACTGAGCTCTCTCGTCACTCTTAACGCCCCCTAGCGTCCAAACCAGGACAGAAGGACACTAGATAAGGACATGACACTAGACTATTTTTCTTCCAGCTATTTTCCCTGTGCAGTGCACCTAAAATAACAACATCATCATATGCTACTTAGTGGAATTGAATCAATTACATCAGATTGCTGTGTGATGTTCAAATACATGAAGCCAAATAATGAGCATTTGGTTTATTGCTGGTCCTCTTCAGGAAACTTGGTCTTATGGGAAACTGACAATCAAAACAAAACACTGTGTTATAGCCTGTGGGGAGCACTTTTGCTCCAAAAAAATGATAAATATCATTGTTTTTTATTGTGGAGGTATCCCCTACCAACACAGGCTACTGCTGATTAGCAGGCAAATACAGAGTGAGCCACCTGTATACCACACAACAGATTTCTGAACAATACCACTTCTAAAGAGCCAGAAGTATCAGGCCACAGATGGTGCTTTAAAAAGTCATTACTAGGGCAATTTGTTGCATCTCACCTCAACCTTTATGGTTGCCAGCAACTGAATTTTACAACACCTATAGTTCTTTTCCAAAAAATCCACTGGATCACAATAATAACAGTAAAAGTAAATATTAATAATTCACTTCATAATCTCATGAACCTCTATCACTTTTTCTGATCTGAGGATCAGCTGGACAGCGCAAGTCAACATGTCAGACATCTTAGTCCGTTATGGAAATCTCAAAATAACAGCTTTTCAGCTATCAAGTATGCTGATGGAAATACCCATGTTACTGAGAGTGAAATGTTTTAATTTTTAGACAGTTCCCACTCCTGTGGCAACTGGCACCACTTCAGTCTTTTTTCTTTCTTCTTTTTTTTTTCCTGCTGTTTGCTTATGTTTTCTTTAAAATGCCCCATTTTGGGGATTAAAGACTCTTTCTGAAGTCAAGCCTCTAAACAAAGTCTAGGTATGCTATGATCTGAGAGAAGGTCATGTTCTTTCCACCTAGTCAACCAGTATGTACCAGGTTGCATTGTAATGACTTCTCAAGCACTTTGAGTAGAAGTGGTCTTACAATCTATTTATCGCATGCAGTTCAAGTGCTCCAGCCAGGTGGGCAAAGTTTTCTATCTCTGCAAAAATTTGGGTTCATTACAGTCCTCTTCCCTAGTCATTTTCACCTCTCTGTTGTTTTGTATGAAAAGAATTTATTCTCTCTAAAAACATGTCTTTAAACACAAGTGTTGTCTAACATTCAAATCTACACTTATATTTCAAACCTATAAGAAAACATTCTGACAACAAAATGGCAGAAAAATATATTTGAAAAGATCA
Source organism: Neodrepanis coruscans (assembly GCA_013400695.1). Classification (NCBI taxonomy): domain Eukaryota; kingdom Metazoa; phylum Chordata; class Aves; order Passeriformes; family Philepittidae; genus Neodrepanis; species Neodrepanis coruscans. The sequence goes on along the minus strand of VYZS01031239.1, from coordinate 27,983 downwards.
TCACATCCTTAAAATTCTATAGGCATCTGAAATTCTCTAACAGACAGTTTTGGACTGGACAAATCAGGTTGTGGTTGCTCCATATTGTGGAAATTTCAAAATCATCATCTCTGCCTGCAAGACCATTTTAAGTTTACACAGATGTTCAAAACAAGTCTCCTCTTCTAATTGTTTCAGAGTATGGGGAAAAGAAAGGAAAAACACTACTCAAAAGAGAAATCTTAATGTGCTACTGAAAAGTCCATTTGACTTAAATCCTGGAAAAATCCCCTAAAGAAGACTTACTCCTTACCTAATTTTTTTCAATTCTCATCATTATTAAAGTTATTTCTGCATTTAAAATATTTCTCTTACATGGAAATGGGTAGAACTGGTCTTCTCTCAAGCAGAACAATTAGTCTGTTTAGAAAACCTATGTAACTTCTAATAGCAGTTGGAAAATGTTCATATCACAAGTTTGTACACTTCAGCAGGAATAACTAACTGCTTAAAGCATGCAGTGGAGGACATCTTTCTAGGCATCAGTTCTTTTGGAAGAATCTGATGGTTATATCGGATCACAAATATTAATTTTATGATTTTATGATTTTCTTTGGTTTAGTACCATACAACAAGAAAAGCAAATATGCCATTTGTAGGCATAAATACAAGCTAAAATATAAGTGAAGTATCTCTATTTGGCACAAGTAATGCATCAGTTGAGGTAAAATTCCTATGTAGGTATGACATTTCAGGAAAAGCATAGACTATACGGAAAGATTTCAGAGAACAGAGATCAGGGATATAAAAAATATCAGCTACAAAGAAAAACACAAGAATATTTAACTTTAAGAGATCAATGGAAACATACTAGTGAGATTCTTACTGGATTATGAAGGAATGCTGCAAAGAGGTTTATGGTAAATATTTGGAAAATGGTGAAGGACTGAAGGAAATGCCTCCTGCCAGTGGTCCTTGAGAATAGGTTAGACATACACCTGTCAGGAATACCACTAGAGAACAGGCCCTGACATAGATGACTTCCTGTGATGCAAGAGTATCTCCCTACTCTTTGCATACTCTTTTTCCTATTCAAAGTGTTACCTATTTCAGCCCATCTTCATTTTTTGGCATAGGGTAGCGCATGTGCTCATTCGCTCACTGAAAGCTGTGGCAGGCAGAACTGCTAGGTTTAAGAACTCAAAACAATGCCTAGTTGTAGCTGAAATAAAAAATTCTATTGGATTAAAGCCCCCATAAAAATACCTGAATTTTTGAGAAAAAAAGTAACATAAAAAATAAAATAATAACTTAGGAAGTACAATCCACTGTAAGACTTCTTGAGGGCTGGTAAAGGCCTGAGAATATTCTTGCTAAACCAAAGCTATGCATTACTGTGGCTGAGAAGCAATACATCAAAATTGTCAACTCATGCAGTGTACTGTGCTTCATTTCTCTTTCAAAATATGAAAAGCCATGTAAATTCTAGCAAGACATACACATCATCTGACACCTGACATGTACATGCACATACTAATTGTGTTTAGGAACTGAAATAAATTAAGAAAGAAATTTCAAAAGTGACAAAGCAAGAACACAGCAATATTGGTATGCACTATCTTTCTCTGTGTTCGTTTGTCAAGTATATCACAGCACACCAAACAGATTATCTGACTCTCTCCTCAAAGTGTTTAAGAATTTGTTTATCCCTTAGACATGATTTAGCAACTCTAGCATTTATTTGTGGAACAAAGAGGTGACAGAGAAGCAGAAGTTAACAAAAGGGTTTATCGATGGGGTTGCACAGTAGGCAGATGGTGCAAATACTTTAGTAGTAAATTATTATTTGAAGCATTGCACATGCACAAGAAATACCTGGGAGTCTTTCTCTTTATAAAAATAACTGTTGAACCACTGCACTGATTAACCTCTTAGCTCCATTATGCTGTTTATCTTCCAATAAGAACTGACAACCAAGGGGATTCCTACAGGCTCCAGTAGGGTGAATGTTACAAGGTTTCATACAACTATACATGGCAAGTTAATCAATATTATAGGTGGATTGTTACTTATGCTTATTTTATCATAAATTCTTGCTGCATTATAAGCATGGTTTTGTTTAATATTTCAAGATACAAGTGTCCACTTAAGTAAATAGCCTCCAAGTATGAAATCTTACGGTACTTTTCATGGGGTTAAGGAATTATCTAGTTTACAAAAGATTGGGGGGTTGATCTAAAAATATTTTTTCCTCCATTCTTGAGATGAATTGCAGACTGAGGTAATAATTCTACTCAAACACTATTACCAACATAGGAAACTTTACCTGCTTTTGGGAAGGACAGGGTCCAATAACATGTTTAAAAGTGCAGTAATTTAAACATCAGTTTCACTCATATAAATGATGAGTGTGCCAGTGTAACGAGCCTATATCAAGGCATAGAATAAGTGAGTAGCTTAATTCTACTGCTGGAGCAAATACAGAGTCAGCACAAGTGGAATCCCAGCCAGGATGGCAAAACCATGACTATCTCAGCCAGCCCTTCAGCACCTTAGCAAAAAACCTACACTGCGATGGTTTGTGTCAACACACAGAAGCACCGACAGAGAACAAGGCACGTGCTACAGGAAAGGTGCTGTTTGTATCTGACATACAGGTGGAGAAAACAGCTGATATGGCAAAAGTTGCCAGTCTCCAAAACCTGGTAACAGAGGTGACAATGCTTCGTTGCCTTGTAAAGACTCTTTTGGTGAGTCTATATTCAAACTGTAAGAAACCATTTACTTCCCTCGAGTAAAAACAGAAGAACAGGAAGGGCACTCATTTCCTCTCCCATAATAAACTTCCTTAAAGGCCTATATACATATATGTATACACACACTTCAGCAAACTACATTTCCTCTGCTGGCTATATTTTCTCCCAGTTTCTAATCCAGCCTAGTTGAATAGGTTGTCAGTCACTATTTGGCTAAACCAGATTTGTCCCAATATGTAAATTACACTTCTCCTCCTACTTCAATCCTCTAGAGAGGTATTTTTTTCTGTATTTAAATCATTTACTACTCATTACATGGACAATGAATCCAAACCCATTTGTTTGCCTGTGCTAATAAGTGTATAACTAATGAAATGAAGATTAATTAAATACTAGTGCAGTGACATAAAACAGGAAGAACAATAAGAGTTCTAAATTTTACTAATGATGTACTTATGAAACATGTGGACAAATTCTGAAACTGAAGGTTGAAACAACTTTGAATCTTGACACGAAAACCAAACACGTAACACGCAGTATGCAATTACTGTACTACACCAGTAGAATTGTTGAGGAAAGTCAGTAGCCCAAGCAGGATGCAGCACAAGCCATAGGACATCAGGCACTGCACCCACCAATTTACTACTATGCAGCAGAGCAAATGTAGCCCATTTACAAAATCCTCTACCCAGTGAACAGACTTTTCAGACTGGATACCACCATCAGCTACATTCATTTTATATGACTCTTTACATCAAGGTTTGATTTAATCTAATATTGATGCAAACCAAGTTTCAGCTGCACCTCAATTCTGTTTGCTGCTACTTCAGCTATGTCTATACTTCACTAGTGAACAGGACTGCTGACAATTACAATTTGACTTACATTATAACTTAGAAGAGAATCAGTTTGGTTTTAAATTACATTGCAACAGTACTTCACCAGTTTTTCTCCAGTCCTGTATTGCCAGCACTCAAAGGAACAGGAATAATGCTTTACTTCTTCAGCCAAAACTGTATCACCTCTTAAGCATTATCACACAAACTTGGGGAAAATCTGAACATGTCTTCCTACCTGGAAAATCCTCATAGGTTTAACGCTGCTTTGAAGGCACCTCTTCCCACTCACCAATATTTTTCTTTTGCATTGTTAATGCTATTGCCTCAAATTTTCAGGTCCCAGGAGTTCTGTATGGAGCTTAGGGAAGCTTTCTTGCCTCAGATAAGAGTAATTACACTGAAACTGGTATGTGTTTGTACTATTGGTCAGCAGCTATCATATTATCTGCACCAAAACAGAGGTCAACATAGGCGTACCCTGGAACACTGAGCTTTTTGCAGTTACCTTCTCACATATAGGTAGAGATGCAAGAGGAAACAATGTGAAACTGAACCCAAACATAGTGTAACCTTGATAAAAAAGTGAAACAATGCTTTAAAATCTGAGTGGAAGATTTATATTACTATTATCCTCTAGATAATTCCATAGTGGGATATGAAATCCTCTCACAAAATTAATTTCAGAGAAATAGCCCAATGGACAAATACCGAAGGTCAGATTTTTTTGGTTTAGTAAGTAGGTAGATAAATAGTATTAGACAAGCCTTGTTCAAGAAACCTCAGTCAATGGTACTTAAATAGATAGGCAGACTCAGAAGTCTTAAAGGAGACAGCATTTCTTGGCATCCCAAACCACTTGGTAAATTATAGTGGAGGGGGTCTTCTCCACAGTGCAGACAGAGAGTCTGGAAAAAAGAATCACAGCTGCTTACAGACAGAATTGTTGAGTGACAATAAAGAAACTTGGTGACTGAAATCTGCTGGGCTGACCTGTCAATCCTAGAAATCCACATAACACTGAGAGCTTTCAATTCTCTTTCCCAACATGTACTTTTCTGGCCTCCTCTCATGTTAGCAGCTTCCAGCCATGCAAGGGATAGCTCGACTTTTTTCATGTTCAAACAAGTGTTAATGGGAGAAGGGTAGAATAGATATAAAATTAACCCAAATACTTATGTGGGGTAATACAGCCTGATACCTAAATCCCTGTGTGAAACCTAACGTCAAGATCTTTTTATGGGCTAAATTTCAAAACAGACAATGGAATTGAAAGAACTTAGAAATATTGAAGTGTTGACATACTGACTTGAGTGCCAACATGGCTCTTTTCCAGTCAATGTTCACATGAATTTCAACAAAGCGGGGCATGCGGTGTCCCTCCCTCTCCCCCCCTCAGAGGGATTTGAAACAGCAACCCACAAACTTTTGTGTCAGCAGCAAAGAACTATAAGTGTTCAGCTATGATCTGACCTGGTCCCATTACCATTAGAGACATTTCTGTGCAAGTGAAAAACGGGATGGATGACAGAGAGGAAACACTATCTATCATCACTACCATACATCTTGTTGAATTTGCCTCACTAATACCAGGGTAGATCATGTAAATTACCTGCCCAGGGCCTAACAAATTTGGTCCCTTGAGTTTTAAACTTGGAGTAATCACCAGCTTGATTAATTGTGTGGCAGTTCCCTAATCCTGCTCTGTTCACTCAGAGAATTTTTGGATACTAATTTTTAAGTTCTTTTTCTAAAAGCTTCTAGAGGCCAAAGTCCATCTCTAATGCACATTACTAGTTCATTCCTAACACCTGACTGATTGAAGCAGGTTACAGATGCCCTTGAACTCTCTGAATAATCACAGTATGCTCCTGACTTGGCTTTTTTTCTACTTCTATTGAGAGCAGTAAATGGAAAGCTTCCATTAACAACTCAAAATACCTACTGCCATCCTGGGATCTCAAAGATCTGAAGCTCTATGCTCTCATCATATTTATTTTGTAACATTCATAAGAGTTAGGAGTTCTGAATCTTCTAATTCTAAGGTACTTGTTAATATTTGGTATTCCATTTAAAGCTCTGGGAGGTCTGGTGACTTCATGAGAAAACACACCCCAACATTTCACTTTATATTATGAATGAAAGTGAGTTTTAAGAAAAACTGAGAATACAAATCTAAACAGCTTTGGAAAAAAATAGAAGCCAAGTAATTAACAAACACCTACTACTACTTAAAAAACAAAAGAAAAAGATAACCTCACATCCCTCTTGATTTAAGCCAGTCTTATGATCTGAATTTGGGGGGTTCAAACTCACAATACTAAGAGCTCCCCCTTCAAACAATTCACATGAATTATGAATTAAATATGAATTTGGATTCATATTTAAATGTATAATAGAAATCCAAGCCTGAACATCTAAGTGAATACAGCCACACTGTGAAGAGATAAGCTATGAATGAATAGCTTAATTGGACACTTGCAAAATTAACTTGTCAAAAGTAATTGCTCTGTACATGATCCAACTGGAAATGTTTTATATCAACCACAGTTTCAAAGAGTATTTAAGCTATTCCCTAGCCTTTAAAAGACATATTCACAATATGCTGCCTATTTACTATGCTACTACTACGCATTTGCAAACCTTTCAAGCATTCTGGTACAAAGAGACAACAAATTCATTTTTGTTCAGGTCTGAAAAGGTTACCAGATACACTGAGTATATTTTTTGTAAAATTTTATCATTCTTTCCTCTCCTTATGTTACAGTAAAATCATCCTGGCTAAACATATATGTTTTCTTTCTCTGTGTAACAATAAAAATTGATTTAGAATGGAAAAAAATGAAGATTGGGAAAGACCAAGTCAACATAATCACAAGCAAGACACAAGCAAGCAAGTGTGGGTTCTTTTCCAATTAATGTCTAATTCCATATTTCAAATGACTATAAGAAAACAACTGGACATGCTTTGGGGAAGAAGACTCCAACAGGCAGTTAAAATCTCTCCCTCTCAGGACCTAAAAGAAACAGCAAGCTTGGCGTAACTCATACAGCAGTAATAAAACGCTTCCTGAACTAGACAGTTCCTATCTAGTACCATAAGATAGCAAAACATAACTGGAAAAATAGAGTACCTTGATACATAGATGTATTTCTTTTGTCCACATATAAAACAGCTGCATATCTATCCAAAATATTGTGCCACTGTATTTCCATCTCAGTAACACAGGAGACAATAAAGTATCTTGTTCCGGCCAGGTACATCACACAACCTTCCAATACAAAGTCACTACTGCACACCCGGCCTAGCAGAGAGGTTCTTCTGTACATTCAGTAAAAATGCAAGAAACTTGGCAAAGTATCACTTTTCCTCATATGGATACTACCCTGACGAAGAAAGCTTCATATGCAATCACCTATGCATTGTCTTAATCTACACAGTAGTAGAAAAATACAAAACAGATAAAATCATTAGAACAAAAGCCAGCAATGCATTCTCACACCTTTACCACTACTTAGGCCACTACAGCGAGCGTCAGAACAAAGAAAATACTACTAGAGTAGAGAGGAAGCTGTATTAACATACTACAAATGCTAAAATTTAGACAGGAAAGAGAGGAAGGGCATATGGCAAAACTATAAAGGTTGGTCTCTCAAGTCCCTTAGGCAAGGCTGTTATTGTAATTATTTAACACATGCTACCTCCTTTGGGTTTGCTTTAGCAACAATTTGGGGAATCAAACTCAAACTCTTTCTGAAGCCCCCCAGAGCCCTGTAGAAATAGCTCCCTGACACAGTCTAAGTATCCTCTACTGCTGCTGGCTTGTACTGGATTGAGTTCCCTGCACATGCTGCTACACTGGACAAGGCAAGGAGGAAATATAAACTTCAAAGATCATCTAATTTATTAAAACTTAATGAGCCATTACCCCAATATGTGCAAAGCACACAGCACCTCTTACATTCTGGCTTCAGACTGCAATTTACTAATCAGTTGTTGGAGCTGAAGCATCTCACTCCCAAAGCAGTTACTGACTGATCTGTTAATAAAAGTTTCTACAGGAGAATTTCACTTCCATAATGGAAGAATCTCATCCAATCTGAGATGATGTAATCAGTTACTGAAGCACTTCAGTCCCAAAGCAGTTACTGATCGACCAGTTAATAAGAGTTTCTATAGAGAGAATTTCACTTCAATAATGGAAGATTCTAATCTCAAGCTAATCTGAGATGAAGTAAAAAAAACCACCACCACACAAAACAAACAAACAAACCCCCGCAAAACAAACAAAAAAACTCACACCAAATTCCAACTTCTCCCCCTAACGCCCCCCCCCCAAAAAAACCTCCAGCACTTAATTATTTTCCTTCCCTTGAAACTAATAGTAAAAGGAGTATTCTACTATTGATGCATTTTATACACTGCCAGATGGCTTTAAAATGTCTGTTGTCCACAAGACTGCACAATTATTCATACTTTTTTCAAAGAGTAAATTGCAAGACAGAAACCCTGAGATACAATACATACAAAACAACTCCAAGAGTCTTCAATGGGCCATTATCCCATAAGAAACCAGGACAAAGTTTAAAACAAAATTAAAAGGTTCTGGTTAGTTATCAGCCTATTTCACAAAGGCTGTGGTTATGGGTGGGCAGCAGTTCATACCAGTCAGCATGAATTGATGGCACCACAGAAGGCCCAAGGACAGAATAAATGACACAAGAGGAAACACTTGATCCAACTTTGTCAGCAGTGCTGTCCATTAGAACATCAGACACACAAGTAACAAAACAAGAAATTTGTTTGTACTGCTTCTGTGTGTTCTAGCTTGTTTTGTACCCAAAGGCACTAAATTCTTCAGGTTGTCACAATCGGCCTTTGTTACAAGCTCTTACTTAACGCCTGTGACTAACACCCTAACTATCTTCAGGTCCATGGAGAAATCACAATCAGGATTCAAAAGCAAGAAGTCTGAGTCTGCAGGAAAGGAAAAAACAAACCAACCAAACAAACCAAAACCCAGCCAACCAACCAAAACACAAAAACGCAAAGCACAAACAAATAGCATCAAATTGTGAGATGAATGATGATTTTCAAAGGCCATTCTCAGGAAGAAGCATTGTTTGTATTTTTTATTTCACTATAAAAAAAGTTAACAAGCACATAGGTATGGCACAAATATAGTACAGAGGGGAAAAAAACCCCAAACAAACACCACAAACATTCTTGTCACTGCTTATCAAAAAGCAGAACATAAATCACATTTTGCTTCAAAAGCAACAGGACAGGAGTACAGCTACATAAGTAAAAAAGAAAAAATCATGTCCCAGAGAAAAAAATTACATCCTGCAGGATAAAAGTTCCAACATGTATTCTTCAAGCCCACCTGGGTTACACATAAAACAACGTATAGTTGCATATATTTGAAGGCAAGGAATTTAGAAAAAGTTTTGAAAATTAACTCCTTATAAATCAATCCTAAATAAGTAAAACAAAAGGCTGTGTTGCTGCACAGGAAAAAGGTGAGACATCCTGAAGGGCACAATTCAGGACCTGCAAACATATTCACAGCTTTTGAACATTTATCTGCAGTATTTCCTTCATTTACATTTCTGCTGTGCTTTTAGTGCAGTAATAAATCACAAAGTTCCATGTCAACAGTTTTAGTTTGCATTCTCATTGCTTCAGACAATTAAAAGTAATCCTCAGTGTTAAGAACACTAAAGGCAGCCCCTAGAAGCACTGTGCTAAGCCTGTGTAATACATTTTTTTAAAAATAAAACCTCTCCAATTGGCTTTAACCCACAAGTAATCTCACGTTTTAAAGAAATTCCTCTCTGAAAAGCAGCACCTTGACAGGATTTCACATTTAAGACTACCTTTAGATGGGTTTTGATTAAAAAAATTAATTTTAGACTGGCCTAATGTTGCTATTATAACTGGTTCACTCCAAGTATTATGTTGCTTGACAACTCTTTCAAATTATTCCTTCACTTTATTCATGACAGAGAAGTCAATAATAATTGAAGGGTTTGTTGATTATTAATACCATCCCTTAGTCAGGGAAAATATTTTGATGTGTATTCCCAATTTGACTGTTCAGCTAAAATTTTTCTTGTTTAACAAATTTAGCATAGATCTTTGTGTCTATTTTTCCTAGGTTAAACTGTCAGCTGGAATCTTACAAATAAGTATATAGAAGTTGTTGTTCAAGTATTGGCTATGTGAAACTACATGTTGCTGAAATGTTAGATCCATGACATATATAGAGTCATAGACAGCCTGCAACAAGAGTTATGGCTTTTAATTTAGGATGCAACAGGCCTCAGACACAACACAGCTCTTTGAAAATTTCAGTTGAAAATTGTAAACAGACACAAAAATGCAGTACAAAAAGCAATGAAACACAGGAATGAATTAGTCTCACCTCTACAGACTTTTTCCTCTATCCTTCCTTATTCTTTACTATATGGAGATAAATGAAAACCAAAGGCTGGAAAGACATTTTAAGGGCTTTCTTGCAGATGCCAAAACAACTAGAGAGAACACAGTACTAAATTTTAGATCAGCTGAAATATTATCAATCACTTTCTTCTGCATAATCATCACAGAAAGTACACGCACGAGATTCATACAGTAAGTTTACTGGACTCAAATTCAGACATTTTAGCCTTGCCTCTGCTGTTTCCAAATGCAGTTTCCACTACTTGAAAAATATACTGTGAAAGAAAACCACTATAATATATTCCTTACAGACTGAACTATATCCAAATACAAACCTGACACAATTCCTGAATAACAACTCAAGCATTTAGAAAATACTGCATATTAAAATAGGTCCAAATCAAAAGGACTGTCCATCCTGGAGATAAATTTATCTCTAGGCACCTAGAAATCATGTCAAGGGTAGCACAGCCTCGTAACATGGATTTTCTAATAACTTAATTAAGATGCACTATCAATATGGCAGTGATACACTAGGAAATCCTCTTACGCCTGTAACAGTAGAACTTCACACTGGAAAAATAAGAGTTCAATTTATTATACAACAGTATTAGGGTTGTACTCACCATCAGGCAAGATTAGTGGTGCAAAACTTCCTCAAACACTGCCTCTGGAGGATGAGTTGTAAGGTAGGGTACTGTGCACCTAAGTTGTAGTTTTCAAGATGGCCAGCACCTGATTCAAATCACAGGTGTAGCCAAAGCTTACTGCAGCACTCCCAGGCAACACACACCAGGTGAAAACCAGTACAGAAAGGTTGTCATGTATGGGCTCCTCGTGGCTGAACCAAAGGTGTAGGCTCTCTTCAACAACAGAGCCTCTAAGGAAAAGTAAATTCACATTCTACAGCAGCATCAGTACCTATATGTAACTTTGATATTTTCATTACTGTTTACAGAAATTGCTTCTGCATACCTTTTTATTGTGGGGTTGTTTATTTTTAGCTAAGTCTGGCCCTTATTTTCAACTCATGACTAATAACACTTTTACAAAAAAAAATAAAATGGCACTACTTCTCAATTAGAGAATTGATGCCATTTTGTACATTAACACACTTTGATACAAGGCCCTCAAACCATGAGTGCCTTTATATTTCCCCATCTATCATTCCACACTGCATGCACACATGGTCAGCGGATAACACAAGGTAGCTCTATTAGCTCCCTAAATACTCTTTTCTATGGCCAGTAGAAACTAACTAACCCTAACCCTTTTCCAAATTGCAAGATCAGGTACATTTTTTTTTATCTGTTATCTCTTATTATTGGTAGCAAGACAAATTGAATCAATAGTACAGGCTGAAAATCATTGCCCTTATTAGTTGAAAGTTGCAGAAAAAAAGAAAATTTCTCTCTTTATACCTGTAGCTAAAAAGAAAAAAAGGCTTTCAAGGTATACATAGAATCACAGAATTAACTAGGCTGGAAAAGACCTTTGAGATCATCAAGTCCAACCTATGACCCAAGACCATCTCATCAACTAAATCATGGCACTAAATGCCATATCCAGTCTATTTTTAAGCACTTCCAGGAACGGTGGCTCCACCACCTTCCTGGGCAGCCCATTCCAATGGACAATCACTCTTTCTGTGAAAAATTTTTTCCTGATGTCCAGCCTAAACGATGTCCTGATATCCAGTCCCCTGGTGAAGCTTAAGACTGTGTCTTCTCATTCTGTTACTGGTTACCTGGGACAAGACACTGACCCCCACCTGGCTACAACCTCCTTTCCAGCAGTTGCAGAGAGCGATAAGGTCTCTCCTGACCCTCTTCTCCAGCCTAAGCAACCTTAGCTCCCTCAGCTGCTCTTCACAGGGCTTGTGCTCCTATGATGATCTTAGGGACCTAAAAGTTTGAAAACATCCCTTACCATAGTTGGTTCCAAATTTAACAATCCTCTTTATTACTCTTTCCTTGTAGGCCAATGTCTGATTATTTGATAGACTATGGATCTTCCAAAAGTTCCACCCTCTGCTATAAAATCTTAAGAGGTTCCTGCCTGTTCCTTATTTCGCATGCCAAAATAAGACACTGCAGGCAGCCTGTGAGGTATCTAACAAACACCCCAGTCTGAACATCCCATTCCCTGCAGTACCAGAAGATCTCACAGTCCACAAAAGGACTAAGTATGTGTGCTACATATGACTTGTAAGAAAGCAGAGTTTTGAGCTCAGAACCTATAAACTAAAATTTAGAGGAACCTTCTTTGAAATAAATGGGACAGACTGCATCTTCTATGGATTAAATGATATACTGTTACATTTTTGTTCTCTATAGAATTTCAGCATCCTCTCAGGCATGGTTAAATTCTTACAGTAACAAGAAACTCAGAGCAAACTGTCCCCTGGGTCTACCCTCTCTAAGACATAAGCCTACATAGTTAATACTGAACTATCATTGCACAAATCTTTACGCAGTGCTATTTTCCTATTCCTAGTCACAGCATGATCTATAAACACACTGCAAAACAGAAGCTGCTGCCCAGGGTATATAAGGAACAAATATGTAGCCTGTCCTACCTCAAAGTAAGTTGCTGGGAAAGACAATTACGCCCTTCTTGTCTGTTTTTGACCAACTTCCTATGTGTGGATGCATGAGCTTTCATTTATTACCACTGGTTACAGACACAAGTTTGCAAAGGAAAAGGTTTTTGTAATGTTTTTTTGTTTTGTTTTGTTTTCTGAAAAAGGAACTAAAATAATATTGAGAAAATTTAAATCACAAACAATGGCACTTGCTGATCCTCTCTATCTAAGACAATACCTAGTACAGGTAAGAGTTCTAGAGAAATTGTTTGTAGACAACACCTCTCTGTATTGTCTACTCCCTTCTAAAAAATATGTGCAAAGGGCAGAATTCTGTGCAATCAAGGCAGAGTAAGGCTTTAGGTAACATGATTTTAATATTCATAAGGTTTTAACTTCTTAGTGACTATTTATGAAATCTTCTATTGCATCACGATAACAGGCTTAAAAGAAAGTCAAATAATCTGAAACTTACCGTTTTTACACTAGTAGAAACACTTCAGAACTATATTCAGAACCTATCCCCATAGCCGGGTCAAAATGATCTGCCAATCCCTAAAAACTATCAATAATTAAATCCAGAGTTCATGGAAAACAATTTTAAAGAGAATAAATTTGTTGCAGAAATAACTATCATGTGATAAAGCTTCAGCCTAAAATATATTTTTCATCACAATACCTTGCATATCACATTCCCAAGCTGAAAAGACAATGAAGTTTTGTTCATATCAGAATTATCAGAAACTCTTACCTATTTCATCGGCTTTAAAGACTGCTACACAAGGCCTGTATTAGGTTATTTCACACGTGAAGAAGTTTATAAAAGGAGAGAAGGAAAGGGTCACTTCAATGTTCTTTCAGTCTTCACAAAATGTCTGAGATGACCTGATGTCTCCCTTTCTGCTGGTAAGGAATTTTATCTTGGTCACATTTTGTTGTATAAATGAGAGATATCCCCCCAAAAAACGAACATGACAAACTAATTAAAACAAGGTATGTTGTCCAAGTTTATATAGATCAGTGTCTGCTGAAGGTATCTTTCAACCGATTATTCCCATAAAGGATTTACAGTTAATTTATGTTAGAAAATTAGTGCTACGGAACTTCCATTATAAAACACCTCCTTATTTGGATAAATTAACTTCTACACAATTCTAAACCATTCAGCATCTTGTATTTGAGCTTGGGAAGACAAGAGGGCGTGAAGGGTGCGCTCCGCCGTCCTCTGCCGGGAGGGATTGGTGTCATCCTCGTGTTCGTGACTGACCGGCTCCCGCTGGCAGCGGGTGACACAAGGGTTACATGGAGCAGCTCATTCCCATTTAGGCTCCCGCAGGCCTGTGGCTAAGGACGGGAGGTCATTAATGTCTGTGACTCGTAGCTGTGCGAACATTTCAGATGTTTGCAAAGCCCTGGACAACATTCTTTATTAGCACGGAACACCCCCATGCCCCGCACAGACCGTTCCTTGCAGGAGCGGATCCCGCACTCCCATCGCGCGGTACCGGCACCATTTGGAGCCCAAGGATCGCAGAGCGCCGCCTACACAACAGAACCTGCTGCCGCGTCACCGCGAACCCACTGGGACACCGCACACGAC
>VYZS01031239.1:1883-13770 GCA_013400695.1 Neodrepanis coruscans | reverse complement strand
CCGGGGCCCCCCCACCCCCCCCGCCATAAGCCCCTGGGCCCGCTAAAACCTTTTAAAGGGCAGCTAAAACACAACACGCCCGAGACCGGCACAGCCGCAGTCCCGGGTGTCCCAGGCGGCGCGGTGGCTGACGGGAGCCGTAGTGCGCCCGCCGCCGCCGCTCCGCGCGGCCATCCCGGACTGCGTTTCCCAGGGGGCGCCGCGGGACCCTGTGCTCGCCATGGCNGGCACGGGTCGAAGCGGGTTAAGATCCTTCTCCGCTAGCGTTTGGCCCGGGGCCCGCCCGGGGGTGTCTTGTGCCGTGGGGCCATACCCGCAGCTCGGGGGCGGAGCAGCCACGCGTGGCGGGCGGGGGCTGCCCGGGGCTGGGAGGGGCTGTCCTGGTGCGGAGGAGGGTTTGTGTCCCGGGGGAGGATGGTGAGGCTGGGGTAGGGTCCTGGAATACAGCGCTTCGTTCCTCCCGCTGGAAGTGGCGGCGTGAGCAGCTGCTCCCGCTCCTCGGGGAGCCGCAGGTTTCTCTGCACAGTGTCCTCAGGAAAGTTGCGCAGAAGTTGCTGATGATTCTTGAGAGACACAGATAAACAGTCCGTGAACAAACATAGCAAGAAGGTCCAGGTCTCACCAGTATTGGTAGGACTCGAGGACTGACTGATGCACCCACCTTATCTCTCAGAGGAAGCCGACGCTGATTAAGCGAAACCGGGTGTATTTTTCAATGCCGTTATATGATGGGGATGCATTTCTAAACAATGCGGGAAACAAATAAATTTTCCTCCAAAATTTAAAAAACAATCACGTTTTTCCCCAGACCTTGAGACATTTTTGTAAGTAGTTGAAAATACCAAAGAAAATACTGTGTTTCAGTAAAAGAAAATGCATTGACTGCTTTAAAGATCTGAACCCTGTCTCATATATTCTTCTCAAAGCAGCAATGTAAGTGACATCTACATCACTATTTTGGTGTTTGTAGGGATGTCCTCAGCTGTTGGAGGGCAGCTGGAGAACTGAAGTCCTGGCAATGTGTTATTTTCACCTTTGGAAGGAACGCTGTACTTGGTGTAGTCTGATGTTTTTCCATAGCTTGCTTATCTCCTGTAGCTATCTGGGTCCTCATGCTACTGAAGTATTCTGCCATAGAAATGCGATTTCATCACTGAAATATTATTTGTGCCACTTCATTTGTACAAGGCCAGGTAATTACTTACAAAAACCGTCAAGCAATTCATAATGTAAAGGTGACCTTTTTCTCTTGTCCATATAAAGGTTATGGATGTGAGAATTGCAATTACTTTTTAGATGATACGGAGGAGCTTTTTTTCTGTGGAATACATTCAGAGAACAGGAGCTCTCTAGTTGAAATGATGATTTCTCTATTACCAGATTACTAATGTTTATGCTAATATCCTGCTAATGCTGCTCTGGAGAGCCACCTTTCCCAGCATGCAAGTCACTATAGATGGCAAGGAATACATAATTTATTATGCCACCTGTCTGTTGGAGATTTATCAAACTACCTGAGAAGTAATTCATATTTATGATGATTTTGTGATTTTCACGAGGCACCAAATTAGGATTCATCCAGCATGCAAGTGTGCCTCATTAATTTCTCTAAGATTTCTCATTTAAGGAAAAGTTGAAAGTTTCAAACCATTACATTTTTTTTATTACATTCTTTCCTGCATATAATGAAGACAGTTTGCCATACAGTCCCACTATATATATTGAGACTGAGGGAGTCTCAGTCCTTTGGTATTGCAGCACAGCTTTTTCCATTACACTGCAGATGTATTTGTAATATCATTTACAGTATTTTTACCATTGCATTTTAATTTCTGTTAATAAATGTGGAGTTCTTAATTCTTATATTTCTAGATGTTTGTGAGTTTTAGCATCATCTACATTGAAGTTGTTTTTCCCTTTTCAGTCTTGCTCCATGGGTACCAGTTGTGGGTCTGGAAATTCATGCACAGATTAGTTCGAACTCAAAACTTTTCTCTGGTTCCCAAGTCCAGTTTGCAGCACCTCCCAACTCTTTGGTATCTTTCTTTGATGCTTCTTTGCCAGGAACTTTACCGGTAAGTTAAGCTACAATTTAATTTATATCAGGATTAATGTCAGACAATGTTGCATATGTTTCTAATATTTTATTTTCCCCAAGATTTAACTGTAGAGCTATTTCACCTATTTTTCTAATTTCTGGTTGTTTGATAACATGAGTTGCCCAGTACTGTTTATTTTCTATCTCCTCACTCTCTAGTTGCTGCCATAGATACTTGATATTCTCAGCAAAGTTAAAAAATGAGGAGTGTCTCTTCAACACACTGAATGAATCGTGGTATTTCTCTGAGGCCAGAGGGGATGTATTCGGTTAGTATGCCACACAGGAAATTCCTTAAATATGAGAGATGCTTAAAGCCCTGTGAGAGAGGAACATCTTAGATGTCTGAGTGGCCATTTGATGTTACTTTGCCATATGTTTGTTTATGTAGCTGTCATTTGCCATTTGGAATGTCTCACTATGGAGGTACTTTGCTTCCTAAGTAGAAAGTCTCTGATTTAGGAATGTGTCAACCATTCCTGTTTCCAGAGCAAAGCAGTTACTAAAAAAAAAAAAAGTAATCTCTGTGAGACATTGTGGTATAATAGGTCAGAATTGCTAGCACTTAGCAATGAGGCTTATTAGTGCAAACATAATAAGTGTTTGAATTCACAGCTTAATTATAACTGTGATGGCTATGATAGTACTGCCGTAGAATTCTCTGAGAATTTAACAGGTTTAATATAAAAATAATGGTTAAAAACCTATAACATAAGCTCTTGCTATACAGTGAAAATAAATATTGAATAGACTTACCATTGCCACATGTGTGGCAATGCCACAACAAGCATGCAGAGACTATAATGGGGTCTGATTATTTAATGCAGAAGTGTTTCACTGAGTATATTCATATATTCAGAGTGGAGGTTTGGATTCCAGCTGCAGATATGTATTTTTTAATCTAGTGGAAGCTTTTCATCACCACAAAACAGCCTTAAATAATATTCTGAAATTGAGAATTAACATACGGCTGAATTTCTTGGGTCTCAGTGTACGTCATGTGATCCTTAAAAAGAAATGATCTGATATATTCATTCTGTATTTGCAAAGGTATTGAAAACTAAGGAAGTGAAGTTTAGATGCTGATGAAATTTGCACTTCACTCTGATCACAGTGGCAATTCAGGGCTGAGTTTCAGACCTAACTGTATGGAAATTCTGAAAACTTTGCAGACATAATGGGAATCTTATGCAATCATTTGGTTTAAGAAGGATCTAGTTAGACTTAAAGACAGAAAATTAGTTCCTTTCATTTTAGTGGCAGGCCTAGGTTGGGTAGTCACAAAATATAAAAGAGTTCAAGATTCTGGTTTTAGACCTATTTAACCTTCTGTTAATGCACATAAATTCTCTTGTTTAATGCTTATCTTCAGTCAAGTAGAAAAGCTGCTCTTGAGTGAACAAAAATGAGTATTTATGAAGAGTTTAATTTTTCTGTAGGTTATTATTAAGAGTGGGATTTTGGTATGTGTCTTTTTCCTCTATTAAAGTGCTCTGAAATGAGGCTTGATATGACCTTTGTCAGAAGACCCCAGTACAAGTGGGCTTTGATAGAGAATATAATTGCACCTGAGAAGCAAAAAGGATGGTTGAGTTAATTTAGATGTAGTTATGCTATGTAAGACTCTACCAGCTGCTTTTATCTGTACAAAGAGAAGAAATATTACTGTAGTGCTGGTGAAAATAGAGTTGAAAGTGCCAAAATACATGTTGCTGCATGTTAGAATGTGATGCAGAATCCAATCAGTAGTTGTAGCTTTATTTTCCAATTGTGCTTGCTGCACAGGAATTATTGTCAGAGACCAGTGTTTGTTCTGGAATCAATTGGGCTTGTTTTCTGTGTGTAAATTTGTAGATGACAGCAGTACCTGAAGCAGAATTGGATTTTGCGGAATTTTGAAAGATGGAAGGTTGTTTTTGAAAATTGCGAGTGTTTACAAAAAAATCCCAACAAATGAACAAAAACCATTTTAGCAAATGTCATTAAGTTATAGCCTAATAAGAATTCTTAGAAGGTAAATATTTGACCTTTCCTTTGGTCTCTGTTTTGTTGAGAAATTAAAGAAATAGGACCAAAGTTTTTAGGTGGTAATCGTGTTATCCCTAGCGGAGATTAACTGCTTTTTTAAACTGAGAACTATAGGGACAGATTTCAGTGTCACAGGGATTTAAATTTACAGCATGACCACAAGATGGTTGTGATAGACGATCGTGCTAGTATTTGCCACTTCACAGTAGGACCAGAAAGGGTGGTGCTAAAGGGAGGTTTTCTGGTTGCTTTCTGGTACATTTCGGGGTCACTAAGGGGTATAGGTGTGAGCTGTTGCTGTGCTCTGCACCTGAGAGGTGAAATTAGAAGAATATATTTATCTTTCCTCCATCTTTCCTCTTTATATTCACTTCCTGTGATGTTAATACAGCTTCTTTTTTGCTCTGCTGCAAGTAGGCCTTAGGAGGACCATGACAGTGTTAGTGTCATGGACATTTCACTGTGCTGTGCTCATAAAGTGCCTCTGAGAGACAGCTACAAGCGAGAAGAGCTATGCAGATGCACTCCTGTTTAGCATGAGACAGAAAAAATGATCGAAGAATCATAGAATCATGGGATGGTTTGAGTGGAAGGGACTTTAAGGATCATATAGTTCCAGCCCCCCTGCCATGGACAGGGACACCTTCCACTAGACCAGTTTGTTCAGAGCCCCATCCAGCCTGAACACTTCCAGGGATGGGGCATCTGCAGGTTCTCTGGGCAGCCTTTGCCAGTGCCTCAACACCCTCACAGCGAAGAATTTCTTCCTGACATCTAATCTAAACCTGCCTTCTGTCAGGTTACAGCCATCATTACAGGCCCTTGCAAAAATTCCGCCTTCAGCTCTCTTCTTGCCCCCCTTTAGGTCCTGGAAGGCTATTGTAAGATCTCCGTGAAGCCTTCTCTTCTCCAAGCTGAATAACCCCAAATCTCTCAGCCTGTCTTTATAGCAGAGCTATTCCATCCCTCTGATCACCTTCATGGCCCTTCTCTGCACTCGCTCAAACAGGTCCATGTCCTTCTTGTGTTGGAGGCCCAGGAACCAGATACAGTACTCCAGGGAGAGTCTCACAAGAGTGGAGTTAGAGGGGGAGAATCAACTCTTTCAACCTGCTAGCCACACTGCTTTTGATACAGCCCAGAGCGTGGTTGGCTTTCTGGGCTGCAAATGCACAAAAACACATACATTTGCTGGCTATGTTGAGCTTCTCATCAACTAACACCCTCAAGTCCTTCTCATCAGGTCTGCTCTTAATCCATTCTCTGCCCTCAGTCTGTTCTCTGTCCAGCCTGTACCTGTGCTTGGGATTGCCCTGACCCAAGTGCAGGACCTTGCACTTTGCCTTGTTAAACTTAATGAGGTTTACACAGCTCCACCTCTCAAGCCTGTCCAAGTCCTTCTGGATGGCATCCTTTCCCTTCAGTGAGTCAACTGCATCACACAGCCTGGTGATGTCAGTGAAGTTGCTGAGGGAGCACTTGATCCCACTGTCCATGTCACCCAGAATGATGTGAAACAGCACCGGTCCCAATACCAACCCCTGAAGAACAGCACTTGTCAGTGGCCTCCACTTGGACATCAAACTGTTGAGTGCAACTCTTTGAGTGTGACCATCCAGCCAATTCTTTATCCATTGAGTGGTCCATGTGCCAAATCCATATCTCTCGAGTTTAGAGGAGACAAGATGTCATGTGGGACAGTGTCAGATGCTTTGTGTAAGTCCAGGTAGATGAGGTCGTTGCTCTTTCCTTATCACCAACACTGTAACTGTTTGGTAGAAGACCACTAAACTTGTCAGGCTCAGTTTGCCCTTAGTGAAGTCATGCTGTCTTNAGGTCCATGTCCTTCTTGTGTTGGAGGCCCAGGAACCAGATACAGTACTCCAGGGAGAGTCTCACAAGAGTGGAGTTAGAGGGGGAGAATCAACTCTTTCAACCTGCTAGCCACACTGCTTTTGATACAGCCCAGAGCGTGGTTGGCTTTCTGGGCTGCAAATGCACAAAAACACATACATTTGCTGGCTATGTTGAGCTTCTCATCAACTAACACCCTCAAGTCCTTCTCATCAGGTCTGCTCTTAATCCATTCTCTGCCCTCAGTCTGTTCTCTGTCCAGCCTGTACCTGTGCTTGGGATTGCCCTGACCCAAGTGCAGGACCTTGCACTTTGCCTTGTTAAACTTAATGAGGTTTACACAGCTCCACCTCTCAAGCCTGTCCAAGTCCTTCTGGATGGCATCCTTTCCCTTCAGTGAGTCAACTGCATCACACAGCCTGGTGATGTCAGTGAAGTTGCTGAGGGAGCACTTGATCCCACTGTCCATGTCACCCAGAATGATGTGAAACAGCACCGGTCCCAATACCAACCCCTGAAGAACAGCACTTGTCAGTGGCCTCCACTTGGACATCAAACTGTTGAGTGCAACTCTTTGAGTGTGACCATCCAGCCAATTCTTTATCCATTGAGTGGTCCATGTGCCAAATCCATATCTCTCGAGTTTAGAGGAGACAAGATGTCATGTGGGACAGTGTCAGATGCTTTGTGTAAGTCCAGGTAGATGAGGTCGTTGCTCTTTCCTTATCACCAACACTGTAACTGTTTGGTAGAAGACCACTAAACTTGTCAGGCTCAGTTTGCCCTTAGTGAAGTCATGCTGTCTTTCACCAATCACCTCATTATTTTCCATGTACCTTAACGTAGTTTCCTTCTCTTCCGTGATCTTGCCTGGCTCTGAAGTAAGACTAACTAGCTGATGTGGCAAATCTTTGATTAGAAAAGTAGATTTGGAAATTCCATGCTACTCAGCACACTTTTTGTGCCTGTAGTGATGAAGCCCCTTATCACCAGACCAGACAGCATCTGACTCAAATTACAAGAAGGTTCCTTTCTTTGGGACTGCATCAGAATACTTACATTACATTTCATCTAAAGAAATGTGCAGAGGCCTGGGGTTTTTTACCTTGTGAAAAGGCTTGGCAATGATCTTAGCTTCAGTGGACCTATTATAAAAGAAGTAGTATGTTACACATGGTAGTAAATCAGTCTGCATCACACCTGCAGACTGAACTGAAATTCTTCTGAGGATCCATTTGGATGGTTGGGCTCCTAGTCTGATTTAGTTTCTTTGGAAATTCTGAAGGTCTTTGTAAAGGTTTTTAAAGCTAAGACTGTGCTCAGAGAAAAAGAATCCATGCTTATCTCATTGATATATCATGGAAAGTGAATCGTGATTGAGGTGGCTGACTAAAGGTTAATTGTAGCTCAGCTGCAGAAATAACATTGTAGATCTAGTTGCTAAAGGCTGAAACCTTCTTGTCTGTGCTTAGTCTTTGTTGCACGTTGTAGGTATGTCTCCTGCATGACTGAAGTGAAAGCATGATCCTATTGTAGGCAGTCTTTTGTAGGTAACTGTACAAAGAAATAATCTAGGATTTACATAACCAAGGCTTAAATTAATGTGATTTGAATGAATATTAGCTCTACAATCTTGAACTATTCAAAAAAATATTTTGAATTTTTTATACCTTCTCATGCATTTGAATTTAATTTTCCTCACAGTGTGAACAGCATCTGTTATACCTTTTTTACAAGTTTTCAGAAACACTTGATAATGATCAAGCTCCTTTTTTACTGAAGAAAGGATAAATGCCTTCTGACGTCAGAAGAAACAGAGTGAGATCTGTGTTGAACACTCCTGTAGAGTATCATATGAGATGCCTGGTTTTATCTGAATACATAATTTTTTTGTGTTCCACTGGACATCTTCAAGGGTCTGACAATTCGCTCTTTGCTGCTATCTTGTACTGAGATTTTCATATCCTCCTGTTTTTAACTCCTTTAGTGTTCCCTGTGTATAGAGGGACATGTTCTGGGTCTGCTTAGTCTTCTCTCACTTGTATAATGACAGTCGGGCATCTGAATACACCTTTTCATGGAAGAGAGTGGTGCTAGAGCAGCTCTTAGCCCATGTTCTTTCTGGTATTGCAGCACTGGGAACTTAAACTGCAAACTCGGGCTTCTCCCAAGGTGACAGATGCCCGCGCAGTGACTCAGAGCACCCTCACCGTGCTGTGTCCGGTGCGGTGCGGTGCGGGGGAAATGGCTGCCCTGGTTCCCACTGGGGGATTGTGAAGGGCGTTTCCTGTAATGACGCTGGATCGATCTGTTCTTGGCACTGGCAGATAACCAGTGGTTTTCCAATGTTTTGGGTAACAGATTATCAGACTTTAATAACATCTACAGTTCATCACAGTATACAGGATTTATCTGATGCATTTGCTTTCAGAGGTACTGGGAGGTTTGTATGAGATTTTCGAGGATGTTTCAGCTATTCATACTGGAACAGAAACAGTATTTGAGACCAGAATTTATACTTTACATCTTGAAACTAGATTTTTTTGATATCCTGTGCCTGTTAATTCTGGAGATTGCAACAGCTGCTTTACTAACATGTGATTTCAGTTTTGTTTTGATATTCCTGCTGGCACATGTGTGAATTTACTCCCTTCTTGTACTGTTTTGAAAAAAAAATTGTTGCTCAGCTTGACTTTTGATAAGTATAGTTTTAATATTGCATCTACTTTTCGTGGGGAACTGGACAACCTTCTGATCATTCTATGCATGTTGGTTTAGCTCCCATTATATAATTTTTTTTTCTTTTCTTTGAAACCACAGTATGCCTAGGTTGTTGCTCTCCCTTAAAAATAAATTAGTAGCAATGCCTGAAGAAAAAAGTGAATTCATGCTTGTTTTAAACCATTTACTTACGTCTAGATTCACTTAAATTGCTTGTTACTTATTTCAGTAAAACTGCAGATTTTTCTTAGAAGTTGATGGTTCCTTTCTGTTGCAGTTCTTTCTTTACTGACAGTATTTGGATTTGCAATTGTATCATCTGTGATTAAGAGCCTTTTGTTGCTCACAAAGTCCCAACTTGCTGGACTTGCAGTTCAGAAAGCCTCTATGAAGGAAATCCCAAATAATTTAGAAAAAAGCTAGGCAATGAAATAGGCTTTCAAACCATTGTTCCCTGAGGATGCCTTTGCAGTTCACAGATCCTTAAAATTCTGGGTTCATGATAGATTAAAGCCTACCTACATAATTTCTAGCTATTAATCAGTTCAAAGCTGTTGTGCTGGTCAGAAGAGGTCTTCGAAAGATGAGAGAAGCTGCTTCAGGTGACTTTCAGGACTGTGTTACGGTGTGGGTTGTTCCTCATTTTTTCTTTGTCTTTCATAGGACTATTCACAGCCTCGAGTTTATCAATGGAACTCAACTCTGTCACTGGGGTCTGAGAAGTGTTTTACTTCCTCAGTTACTGCAGTTGCTTAGCTCAGCTTTATTTCATACTTAACTAGTAGGCCATTTTTTCTGGAGATGTCTCTGCTCTTGTGCTTTGAAGTATTTGGTGACTGTTTGGTGAAGTATTCTCTCAGGCTTCGGAGGACTCCCCTGTAATGTTTTCTCTTACTTTTTGCTGTGTCTCATATTGTGAGTATTTCTGACACTCATTCTGTGTGCTTTAATCTTTTTGTCAAGGCTAACAATTCTTGTAGGTCTTTGTCTCCTTGGTACTGTGGTAATTATTGAGCTCTCTCTGTTGTTCTTGTGGCCTTTCCTGTTCACCCTTAACTGTTGCCTCTGGCTGATGTAAACTTGGCAGTTAGAATGGCATTGAGTTGATAAAACATCTTGCTATCACCTGTTTCAGTACATCCTTCAATGCATCAGTGATGTTATCTATGTATTTTCTCTTACCTCCTTTTGTATTTTTTTTTGTTGCTTTACCTTTTGCTTTGCACAAGTATTTTTCTACTTCTTAGTGAGCAGCAGGAGTTTTCAGTATCTCGTTTCCTTTCACACAGTTCTGTTACTGCAGTTATTGTGCCATCTTTGATACTTTTGGACAATATGACCACTACATGACAACGAGACATGTCAGCATCCCCTCTTTCTGAATTCTGTTGGAAATTGCTGCTGGAACACACATGAGCTTTTTGCAGTAGCTTTTTTCAGTGGGCTGGGAATTTCTTAAAGTTGGACCTGTGAGGGGATTTACTGGTACAAATTTCTATTACTTCTGTTATCAGTCACTATACATGCTCTGGCATCCTTAGATGTTTGATTTGACTTAATTTTCTCGCAGTATGTAGACAGACAGTCTGGTTCCAGGTGACTCCCTTTAAGGAAATCCAAGGTGGTATATTGTACACATGTGTATGTAAGCAGTACCCTCTTAAGCAAAAGTTTAATGGTTCTGCCAATTTCTTAGCATTTTAACTTTGCAGTCTGACATCTTGCTTCTTCATTCTTCTTAACAATTTTTTCTTTGAAGATTTTTTCATTGAAAGGTATTTAGGGAAGCATTGTCCAATAGTAATGACAGATAATTGTAGACTGGGTCTTTGTTCTCCTCATGGTTAGCTGTCTAGTGTGTAATGTTGCATAACTGTCAAGTTTATGTATTTTGTTTAAAACTTATCTTGGTGCAGTTAGGCTGTAATTGGTTCCCAGAGTATAATTAATTTCTTTGTGTTCTCTCTGATTATCAGTCACCTTGCCACCTTAAACATGACTGTATTTGATTTTGAGAGGATTCTGTGAACTTCTGCAAGTGCAGATTGTATAGAAACACTAATTTTGCAATTTTGTTGCCAAGTTTAGCCAAGTTTGCCTCAAAAATGTTAAGCTTGTAGAGAGTTTTTGTGAATGTATTAGCAAACATATTAAGAGGAAATTATTGATTGAGCCTCCCCACTGATCTCAGTTTTATTTGGGCTGCTGCTCTTCAGATATTTGTGACACTTGATATTAATTTTGAGATGTTTGATGAAATGAGGAGAAGATGGCAGAATCATGGAGGAGAGAGTTTTGGGGTCACTGCTTGGGTGAAACAAACTATAGATGTTATTTAGAGGAAATTAGTCTGTTGATTCTGCTGTTCCAGAACAATAGCTCTTTGCAAGACTTGTCATGTATTGTTTTCCCAAATTAGTGAATTCTTGTATCTATGTGTGAAAGGCCACTTTTGATATACTCCCAATTTGTATGTTGTGCTCTTTTAAGAGATCTGGGTCAGCCTGCAGAGAAAAAGGAACAAATAAGCATGTTTCTGGAGACAGTAGTTGGAGGAAAGAGGAATGTGGGAGTTGCAGCAAAGGGCTGGGAGTTCAGCATGTATTTAGTGTGGGCTCAGATACACAAAGATTGCAAGAAGAGCAGTGGGCAGATAGCCAAAACGTAGAAATAATGGAAGATGACAGTCGGCATGTATCGAAGGTCAGAACTGGTTTCAACTCAGAAAACTACAGAGCTGGCTCTTGCCAAGCCTGCCAGCAAAGGATTGTCTGCAAGGATAAACAGGGCAGAGCTTGGTTTGTAACCATTCGGTCCTAAATGCTCTGAATTGTCGCCATGTAAGAAGTTAAACATTATCTATGTTATGTTGAAGAAGAAGGCAGGTGTTATTCATGTTTAAAAGCCTTCTTTAACCTTTTGTTGTGGATCTCAGTGTAGGGAAAAAAGGTTTGAGAGGGTTCATTTCAAAGCTTTTGTCGTCTTTATATTTGATCGCATTCTGTAACTTAGGTTTTTAGCCATTGCTCTGTCCTCTTCCTCCAGCAGCAGTGAAATGTTTTCACTGGATCTTCCTGTATTTAACTTGCCCTGGATCAGATAGCATTAGCAATGGTTTAAATTTCAGTTGGCGTAAGAGAGGAATCATCTTTATGACAGGTCAAAAGAAGCCGTAGAGCAGATGCA
>VYZS01031237.1:16451-26712 GCA_013400695.1 Neodrepanis coruscans | reverse complement strand
CTACTGCAGTCTTAACACTGCAGCACCTACCTAAAATGATTTGAATACAAATACAGCAAAGGCATATCTGCTTTTGCTGAGCCCTGTTAGTTTTGCAAATACAAAGTTTCTGGCATGAGCTAGGAAAGAAGAATTGATTTTGGGGATGTGTACTGAGCCAGAAGAGATGAAGTAATACTGGTCTTTTCCTTTCTTAATCTCTGGGCCCCCAATTGAGAGTCCTTGTGACCATGGAAGTAGCCACCTAATCTTCCACTGATTTATGTGTTACATCAGTGTTTGCAGGCTGAGAGCTTAATGAGCAAGGTCTATACCTGTTATTAATTTGTGTAAAAAACTGAAAGTTGATGGTGAAAATTTTGCTGTAAGTCTGCATAGATTGATGTATTTTCTTTTCAGAATAACTTGTATCAAAAACTCTTCTGCAACACTTAACAGTCATAGGACATTTTTATATTGTCAACAATAAATCAAAATTAGTCTAATAACCTTATATTTCTTTGGACAGCAGTCAGATTACTGACTACATGTCTGCCAAGTATGTCTTATACTACCCTGACAACATACCAGTTCTGCAGGAATGACAAGCCTGTTACATTCGATAATAACTTGGATTTAGATAAGTAGAAATGACATAAAAATATAAGACAGCAAGGAGAAAGAAGGGTGAAAACCAGATGTGCTGGGTCTTTGATCTCTTCTCTGTGGTGACTAGTGACCGGACCCGAGGGAATGGCATGAAATTGTGTCAAAGAAGGTTTAGGTTGGATGTTAGGAAAAGGTTTTTCACCCCAGAGGGTAGTTGGGCATTGGAACAGGCTCCCCACAGAAGTGGTCACAGCACCAAGCCTGACAGAGTTCAAGAAGTTTGGATGATACTCTCAGGCACATGAGGATGATCCTATGCAGGGCTAAGGATTGGACTTGATGATCCTTGTGGGTCCTTTCCAACTCAGCATATTCTGTGATTCTGTGATTATAATCCTAATTCTTGATATGAAGGCAGGTCAATGCCTACAATCAGTAGCATTAGAAAGGTACCAGCAGATGCTGATCTCAGGCCTGCTTGAGGAGCTGTTCCCTGTATTCCCGAAACATCTTCTTCCAAGAGAGACTAAATTGTGATATTTTCCCAGGAAAGGTAACGTAATGAGAAAAGATCAAGTGAAATGCTTAGGTTTGCTTTGGATGAAATTTTGGAAACTGGTAGTTTGCCTTCTGGGTTTTATTGTCTGAATTTGGTTTTATTCACTTTTAGGGAATTGAGTATTTCTCAGATATCTTATTAAAATTTTGCAAGAAAATAAGTAGTACATTAACATAACTTTAAATCAGATTTTAAATACCCAGAGACCTATTAAAAACATGTAGTGACTTTTTTTTATTAAATCAACCAATTTGGCTCCAGCATAATGTTTTTCATACTTCTCTCAGCATTTCAGTGTATTTTCAATTTTAAAAATACATTTGGTTTAATAACAAAGTTAGTGCTTCATCCTTCTTCATAACAATGGATTAGCTTCCTCTTGGCTTCTGGGTTTGATATGTGGGTCCTTTCAGAGCTCTAAAAAGAAATCTCATCCCTTGAAACGAATTATTTCTTGTAAAAAGACTTGACAGAGAAACTAAACTGAATTGGTGCAGTTGCTGGTGGGTTTGTTTGACTGCTCAGGACCTGGTCCTTAGTCTTTTGGAAAGAATCTCAGCTCTAGGGATGGCTTCAAACTCCCTACAAGTGTAATCACTTTACAGGAAAGGAAAAGAGGTCGCTGACCGCTGGTCTAAGGCTGGTCTCATTACAAGACGGTGAGAAAATTTTGGCAGATACAGGTACTCACAGAATCTTGCAATGCAAGAAACAGCTTAACAAGTGACACCCCTCCACAGATATAGGAGGTGTTTAAGCCACTATGGGTGAACAAAAACAATGAGCATAAAAAGCCACATGTGATATTTTTTCATTGTCCTATTACATGCCTTCTGGTCTAGTGCCTAATTTACACTTTAAATACTGTGATTTTCCTTGTCAGTACTTCTTTGTATTGTGCATTTCACAGTGTTAAGGTAATTGCCATCATATACTTCTAAGGGAGATTGCTGTTGTTGGACCTAAAAGTTTCACCAGGTCTTTTCAGTTAGTCACCACAATCATTCCCATTGCCCCTTGCACTGCAATACACTTACAAGGACATTAAAAAGCAGAAAAGATCAGTCCAATAATTTCTGAGGTACCCTCTATACATAATAATTACTTTCTGTCCAAAATATTGCCATTCCTGGCAATAGATCAGCAGTGAATCTGCTTGAAATATTTTCTTCCCAGACAGTTTCTGGATTAGTGAGTCACTCTTACAGCCAGACTTCAGATAATTTCATAAATGAGAAAATAAAACAGCTATCTTTTTTTTTTTTTTTACTGTCCCTCTGCACAATGTCCATTTTATACTGACATTAGTGATCTTGAACATTCCATTGTTACTTTGGAAAGTTTCCTTTGCAAGTCCTGTTGGTATCTTCAGTCCAACATAAAGAAGATTGCACAGAAGTAGATATTTATCAAGAAAGATCTCAGCTGTTTTAGCCACAGCTGTATCACTCTAGGCATTATGCTATATGAATCTGGCTTTTACACGGTCCTGTGCAATTGAGCTCCACCCTTTTTGTCTGATCCTGGTCTACTAGAGCCCTTTCCTTTGGGAGGTGTCATGCCACAGGTGCCTCTCGGGAAGAGAGGCAGACACCTGTACCAAACCATGAGCAATGTTTTAACCTCCTGCTGTTTTAATTATTGTTATTGTACAGCATCCACTTCTATCCCTTGATCTGAAATAGTATAGGTGGTTCCACAGTTTTGCCAGTCTCTGCCTCAAGTGAGTGGTGGCATAACATTGACCTCAAAAGGGAAACATGTCTGAGTGTTGGTACTCAGCCCACCCAGATCCCCCAGGGTGTCATTCACTCAGTACCTGGCTTGTTTACCCTTGGAACTCTCCAAAACTCTAGTCAGTGTACAAAGGCTTGTCTTTGCCCATCCTGAAAGCAGCAGAGATCTTTCTTGTTGGTCTTACAGCTGCACAAGAGATTCACCTTCTGTGGCCACTCTGAGTAGTTCAGATATGTCAATGTAACAATTTGACCTCCTACCCTTGACTGACCTGTTCCTTCGAATGATTTGTTGGATGTCCTTTTGTTTATTTCTATTGTTTAAAAAAATACCTCTGCGAGTGCAGTTTATAACAGAGAAGGTTCCAAAACTGTTAGCAAGAAAACAGAGCAGGAATAAACCACTCAAAATAACTGGTCTGTGATCTGGAGTTGTTCCACTTAACAGCGGTGCCCCTTTTGTTGAACAGCAATAATGTGCCACCCTGTTGAGTCAATTCAGTGGTCTTTCTAGCCTTATTTGTGTAGCAGTCTGCAAAAGACTGCTGTTCTGGCTGCACATTCATGTTAAGATACTGATGACAGATATTTTGATTTCTTCACCTGAATAATTTTGACTTCATTCAAGTTTTTTGCCTTAAAAAATTACCTCTAACAATAAATTTTCCAGTTTAATGTTTCATGATTTGAGGAAAATATTTCTGTTTGGTTGATAGTTTTAGAATTCTTGCTAGTTCTGAAATTGTGTTATTTTTCTGTTCACCTCCTCTATGCCATTGTGGTTTTATGGAGTTCATAATATCATTTGCTGAACTCCCTCTTTTCTGGGCTTGAAGGGTACATTTTTATTTACAACATGCTTCATGGAGGCTTATTTGCAGAGACTTCCTTGAGATGCTAAAACTGAAGAGTTTTGCTTCCTATGCTTATATCAGAAAAGACTTTTTACCTTGAGACAGTGATACTATTCTGAAATACAAATTCTAAAGTATGCTTTAACAACAGAATTAAACTTCTTCAGGAGTCTGTCACTGAACTCCAATATGCATATCACAATGCAGAAAAATGAGCACTTCAGCTGTTTTAATAGATTTGCCGTTATACTGGAGCAGTGTTTCTTCAAATCCATTTAAATATCTGTCTATCTTAGAAAGGATTGTCTAGATTAATTGTCAGTTTATGTACATTTAAATATTATAAAAATCACATAAATTTCATTATTAGATTACTTTTTAATCACTTTGTTTTCAGCATTTTTTCTGAAGGTTATATACATCTAAGTGCTCAACAGACTTTGAAAATACTATCAACTAGATGTGCAATATCTGAAATTATAACCTATTATTATTATTTTCACAGGCCTGAATGACTTTATTTTATTTTAAAACATCTTAGAAAAGCCTTTTGTTGTCTTAGAAAAGCTCATATACACATCAGTAAACTTGTGAGACCGTTGTTTTCCCCTGAGTGCATTGCTATGTGTTGTTAATTTTCAGAGAAAGCTGTTGATGGACTCAAGATCTGTGAGTATATCATTATGTATGATGTACTCACAAGCCTTTGTAATTAGATTCCACTATTTAATAGGAATGGGATCAGATTTACCAGATGAGGCAGCAGAACCTTGTAGTCAGGATTCAAGTGTTTAAATAATACAGCACTCTTTTCTGCAAATGTGTCTTGAAAAATAATTTGCTAGTTTTCAGTATACTGCAGACCTTCATTTAATGCAAATAATTTAGAACTGGTTGAATAAGAAAGAAAGAAAGAAAGAAAGAAAGAAAGAAAGAAATATTCCTTAACAAACATAATATAAGTCATGATTAACTTTATGCACATCATCCACTTCCAAAACCAGTTTGGGGGTTGTTGCAAATTCCTGTAGCTATTTAGAATAAAAGTGAATGATCTCTATTGTTTGATTCTGTTGTCTATGCTAGAAATACAAAATAGGGAACATAAACAGGAAACATCTGAATTCTAACACCGACATTTCTACAAGGCCTCTTCCCATTTTCATAAAGGGTTTATGAATTTTGCAAGTTTCATTTGCTGTATGACCAATATGAAGTGATTTTGGACCCAGTTAAATGCTAACTGAAAAGTTAGCTGGCTTCAGTGCCAGGCCTTTGTTTAGATGTCAAAAGATGGATTAAAGCCTAATTTAAGGCAGTCAAATTTGAAATTTCAGCCTTTCTGCCTTTGTTTCTGTACTGCTACCTATAAAATGATGAGAATAAATTTAACCATTCCCATATGATTTTCAGAGGATTCATCAGGATGTGCTTGTAAAACTGAAAAGCACTGGTCCAACAAACATCTTCATCAGAAGTGTTTATCTTGGCTGCTACTTAGTTTCAAAGAAATGAGATATTGATTGTCTTCCTAGATTGCTTTAACCCTCTCTCCTTTTACTGCAGCAAGTAGACTCCATAGAGCAGAAATTACTCAATTAACATCTCACTGGACATGTTCACATTGCTATGCAGTTTTTTCAACAATTGTTAGTGGTTGATGATTTTTAGCAAACTTCTAATGTTTGGCGTTTTTTCATTTAAAAAGAAAAACTCTGAAAATAGCCCTATTCAGGTTAGTGGGAACCCTTATCTTACACATAAATGAGATGCCATGATCCTAAGGATAAAACTGCAAGGGAAACTTACATTTATTATCAGTATGTAGGAAGACTACATCATTTACGTCTTCTATAAATTTGGATTTGGAAAGAGCTAGATCAGTTTTCTCATTCTCCTGCTAGCTCAAGATTTCTTCTCTATGGTTTGTTCATAAAAGGGTTTATTAATGGGATGCTCAAGATCAACACATCTGCAGATTGGTGAGAACTTTTGGTGTACTGCTGAGGAAACCTGCATCCCTTGAATGCAGTGATATTTAGAAACACATCTAAAGCTTCAAAAACATCCATTTCCTGCAGTTTAATGCCACTGAGAAAGAGTTCTTCATATCTGCAGAATGACAGTCTCATGGAGGCTTGCTTGTGCACTTTCCTTTCCACAGCTGTTGTGGAATTGTCATAATATGAACTTTGTATGATATTTCTCTATTATCTTAAGAGTGACTTCCATAAATAACTTACAACTAAACAAAATAATTATGTCCTGAAAGAAAAATTTAATGCTTTGCATTTGATGAGGACTATTAATCTTTCTCAGTAAAGGCTGCAGACACACTGGTCATCAGCAGCAAAGATGAAGTGCCAAGGCTATAAAAACCAAGATAAATGACTGTTTTGCTTAAGCCCTTCTCCTGTTTATGGGCCTAAGAGGGGCTTAGCTTCTGAGTGATAACATAAACCATATCTGCCCCAACACTTTCACTTGGACTCCTTTTCTTACATTTTGAAGTAGTTCTGTTAGCACTCTGTTTCATGAATATTGCTTTAAAAAATGGTTGGTAAATGCATTGCATCACTAACGTACACAATGACCTTTATGCCCTTCGTGGTGCATAAAGGCAACTTAATCATTCCAAATGCCACATCACAGCCTGGCTTCCCACTGAGAAATCTGGCAGTCTTTGGAGGCTGGCATTGTAACATTACTGGCACTTAAACCACATCTGTGGCTCTTTCACAGGCTGGTTGAAAAGGAAGGGATGAAGAGGAAGGGAATTTTTCATATATGGCTCAGTGTTCAAACTGAAACTGGGACTAGGAAGAGGAGGATCCAGTAAGAAGTGAAAAAAAGCAATCTGTTGCAGAGGTTCTCAACACAATACACATTCTCCTCTTTCCTTGCGCAAAAGGGGTTGCATGTTTCTCCTAATAACTTCAGCTGGTCAGACTTGGAGACTTGAGCAATACCTTAAAATTGTTCCTGGAGAGCAGGCTAATCCTTGGCAACCATTTGAGCCAATAACCTTGTGTTGCTATGGTTGTTTGGCCTGGAGGAGTAAAATTGATGTGTCTCTTTCCCTTGTGAAGCAGCCCTTTTCATCTCATCTGCAGACAGTAAGTCACAGCTGTGGCCCCCAGGATCTGTGTGGCAGGGCAATGCTGGACACTGTGTTTTCACAGCATTACAGAATATTCTGAGTTGGAAGGGATCCACAAAGATGATTGAGTCCAACTCTTCAGTGAATGGCCCATACAAGGATTGAACCCACAATCTTGGCATTATTAGTATCACTCTAACCAACTGAGCTAATTTCAGTGTTTCCCACCTTCTATCATCAAAATGAGACTGTAATTACAGGGGAAACAACCCAAATGTAGATCTGCTTCATATCCCCAAACCTGTTATAATCACCAGATGATTGTTTCTAATGTTTCCTCATCTCTGGTCTTCGCCCTTCACTACTGCATTTTTTTTCTGAGAACAGCATTACTTAATTCTGCCACTCTAAAAGTCGCCTTGACTGTGTTGTTCTCTGGGGTAAAGCGTGGTTATCATGGTGAATCTGATTTAGACTCCCATTTGGTAATTTTGTTCTCTTAAGAACATGAAAAGTTGTAATTGGTGGCTGAAGAGCTTCCTTGGAGCAAAGTGCCTTTTAAGATAGCCTTTTAAGAGAATACATACCTCACCTGTTGATATAAAATAGCCTTCACTCCTACCTGTGCCCAAGGTTATTCATGGGTTTCCACACAGCAGCTTTGCAAGGAATCACTGCCCATTTCTTCTCCCACCTTGTCTCTGACAGTGTTCCCTGTTGTGTCCTACCCACCAGGAGACAGCTGACATAGCAAACTCCAAATCTAGATAAGCAACACTAGTGTTGTTCCAAAATAGGTTACTATTCTCAGTGTGCAAGAGTCCAATCCACACACAGAGTCGATTTCAAGTATTTCAATTATTTAGTTCTGGGCAGAGAGGGGTGCTGGGTGGCAAATCCACAATGCCAGCAGGACAACTACCAAAACTTTTCAGTATTTATACATTTTAGCAAACAAAGGCATTACAGTTCACTGGCTACAAGTTACCTAGTTCTCTTATAAATTAGTATTCTATCTTCTATTGGTTAATGATTCTCTTGTTTCTTATGCTAATTAGTCCACATGCTCAGTCTTTCTCTTCTTTTGAGTTGGTGGGCCATGAGTCAGTTCTGTCCATCTTCCTCTGCTGGAATTACCTTTTACCCAGTTGGAGCTGATTTCAGCACAGCTGCTGAGTTGTCTTTATTGGTTTCTTCCTTATCTTGGGGGTTCTGCTAAATATCCTTGTGCCCTGTAAATTCCACATTCTTTGTGTCCATGATCAGTGGTACATCCTTCTTCTCAAGTTTGTTAACCTCCCACTAAGTCTGAGAACACTGAAACGTTGTTGAATCCTAAACCTTAACAAGGCAATTCTGCCAACAAGTCATTTGTTGGTACATCACTTAGAGCTTGCTGCTCTCTGTTTCACAGGTTAAATCACCTTTCCTATTGATTAGACTTAAAAGTATACGAAGTTCAAATATCAAACAACATCCTTTCTTAAGAAAATGTTTATATATTCTGCATTTTGCAATGTAAATACATCATATTGGGCACAGCTCTTCCCAGCTATCAGCTTGCTCTGCTGGGTTTGTGGTACCCATGCCTAGCTGCGTCCCTCCCCTGCCTGCTGCCCCTGCCTCTCCGCAGCCACAACATAATCTTGGTATAGCAAAGCAGTGGCAAAGGAGTTTGGAGGCTTCCAGCCTGGGGGCAGCTCCCCTCCCTCACAGTGATCTGGACACTGCATGGCTGGCTTTTCCTTATGCTCTGTTTCTGCTCTACATGGATGCATTTTATATATAACTGCTGTTCTGTTTTTAGCAAAAAAAAAAGAAAATCAATTTATTTAGATGTGTTGCTGTTTTATGCTTCACTACCTTACTCCTTTCAGTTTTTGCTAAAATGCCAAGATGAAATACTACCATCCTAACTCACAAGATGTATTTAAATTATAGGCAGAATGACTCTTGGCATTTTTTGACTTTCATTTTTTAAGATGTGAAATTATGGAAAAAACATTTCAAAGCAATTTAATAAAGTTCAGAAATGTAAAATGAAAATGTATAGCTAGGAAGCAAAAAGAAGACAATGAAGAAGAAGTAGAGACAAGACTTAACTTTTAACAGTATATCAAGTAAGGGAAATGGTTATCAGTTCATGCATTCCAGCTGAAGTGTGATTCACGGTATACCACAGCTATGCAGGATGTAGTATCTTAATAGGAAAGATTGAAATACTTTTATATTTTTCTCTCTACTAATCCACATAGTGTTAGATATACATTAATAACTTGTTAAGTCATAGTTATCTTTGTACTGGCACAATGCTATTATTTGCTATTTGAAATGCATAAAATAAAGAGTAATAATTAAACAAGAAAGGAAAACATGGTATCCTCGAAATTAATTATATCCTTGCTTTGATGGCTTACTTATCCAAGCAGCACAGGATATCAAAATTAGTATCCTACTGAAATTTAGTCAGGAAACTACATTTACACTATGCAATCATCTAAACTCAAAAAATTATAGCTGATAGTAATGATGTGCAATAAAACTTTTTGAGTCTTAACTATTCACCAGACGAAACACAAATTTGATCTTTGAAGTAACCTTTACCTGGAGAAAAAGGGGCTTAGATGGACTTTGTCACTCTCTACGACTACATAAAAGGAGGTTGTAGCAAGGTGGGGGTCAGCCTCTTCTCCCAGGTAACAAGCAATAAGGATAAGAGGAAATGGCCTCAAATTGCATCAGAGGAGGTTCCTTCCTTCTCTCCTTGTCCTCCACTTCCTTTCTCTCTTCTCTCTTCTCTCTTCTCTCCTTTCCCTTCCTTTATTTCCTAACAAGTCACAGAGATTTTGAGGTATATTTCATTATTAGACTTCATCTATAAGGCGGGGAACTGGATGAGTGAGAAAATTTTTATCAATAGAACTTGATATTGGCATAGGTTAAACAAATTTTGTATTGACAGTATCTGTCAATATAATCCCAGTGATGTTGTTCTCCAACTTTGGAAGTTCAGTTTTGTTGTGGGTTGGAAAATAAAACCGTCCCCCCCCTCCATTCCCCGCCGGGGCTGTCCCGCGGTCCCAGGGCTGTCGCGCCCATGGGGACCGCGTCGGAAATGGAGCCGCCGGTGGAGCGGTGCTGGGGCTGCCCCGCGCTCGCACGGCACACGCCAGGAACTGCCGGGGCTGTGGGCGATCGCGTCAGGCGAGCCAGTGGCAACGGCAGAGAAGCAGCAGCAGCACGGAGCCAGGCAGGCCGTACCCGCAGCCAGGGCATGCGGCGGAGAGGCCCGAGGAGCTGCCGGGGCTGCGGGCAGTGGCACTGAGCAAGCCAGCAGCGGCGGCGATGGCGGCGGCCGCGGGACAGTGGCAAGCACAGAGCAGCGGTTTCGCCCAGCGCCGGCACGGCTCGGCGGGAGCGGCGC
>VYZS01031237.1:5572-16304 GCA_013400695.1 Neodrepanis coruscans | reverse complement strand
CCTGGGGGTTACCTTGAAGCTATTCCCCAGGGGCCGAAGACCACATCTTCTCCTTTTTTCAGTACTAAATCCCTCCTTGGGCTACGGGAGGGAGGGGGTTGTGCGCGGTTTTTATAATCTTCTTGAGTTGTTCCCTCAGTCAAAACCGGGCAGAGGCTCGCGGCTAACGGGATCTTCAGACCACGTGCTCCCTTCTAATTACCCCGGAGTCTCCCAGGGGAGCCCAGAGAGAGAGAGACAAGCACTATCTCCAGAGCGTACTCACCTCAAGCGCGGGCCCTGGAAAATTTAATTTGTTTGTCTGTTTTGCACTTTATTTGTCAGGTGTTTTGTGTTTGCGCAAAATAAACTGTGATATTTGTGTGTTTGCTTCATTTTGAGGTGTGTTTGTGACTTCTCTCAGAGTCTCTGGTCCAAAATCACTGAATTTGTGGTAAAACCACCACAAGTTTTAACAATTATTTTTGAACAGTTTAATTTGAACAATTCTATGCAGAAATACAGCCTCTGAAAGTTTGCCTTAAATAGGGAGAATGGACTTCAGATATTATGGATATATAAATGCAGTTCTGTTACCCAAAAAGTAAAAAATGACCCTATTTTTTAATTAGAAAGGAAAACAAAAACATACTGAGTTACAATGGTTGAGTTGTTTGCTGCAATTGTTTTTGATTAATTAGAATACAAGATTAAATTGTAATAATATTGGTGGAGCTGTTGGTAATAAAATAATAAATATTGATGTAAGTTTGATATAACAGAGTGACCCATGTTGCAAATAATAATTACATACCCTAATGTTTTAATCAATAAAATTTAGAAATGCTTTGAAACCAGTATGTAATAAACGTAAAATAAAGATTAAAAGGCAGTCTTAAAATGTTGTTCCTGGGCATTGTCCCTGAGGTGACATTTGTGGAGACAGCAGTGTCATCCTGCTTTGCCAGATGGTGCTAAAGATAAACAAGGTGAAAAAGTCAGCAGTCTGAAGCTTTGGTGGAAAAGAGCATAGTTTGGTTTCAGTATTAAAATACTTGCTTCTCTTGTTGAGTCCTGCTTTTCTAAGGCTGTAATTTTCTATAAGGATGTCAGTATGATTAGTCAGAGATGGTCCTACCACAGGTCACACATAATTCCCAGTCTGCTTAATCTCAGGAGGAGCAAGACTTGAGCCTAGGTCTTGCCCTCCTTACTAGCAGCTTCTATGACTTTCCAGCACAAGATTTTTTCTCATCTTCGAAGACTACCACAACCAGTCTCCAACTCATCTCATTCAATCTTTCTTTTCCAGATGCTTAATTCTGCAATAACAGAAATGCCAGATTAGGACTGGTCCCTTCTGCACTTTTCTCTACAGCTGGGAAGAACAATATACTTTTCAAAACCAGGTGGGACTAGCAGAGTTTTACATCTGCTTAAATGGCTTTTAGTGTAAACATCTTGGGCTTTACATACTGATCTCCTTAACAAAGGTCTTTTAAACGTGCTGTCAACTGAGAGAAATCTGGCAAGAGTTAATGAAAATTATTATTGTCACAAATGTTTCGGAAGCATAAGTGGTCCTGTGAGTTTGAAGTTAGATGGTAAGAGGCATATCTTATTTTGTTTTAATAAGGAAAAATATCATGTTTACTATTGCATCCGTCAGAAACCTCTCTTTTTTCTTCTAGTTTGTATTTCTCATTTAGAGAGAGAAGAACTGAGGACAACTACTTAAGTGCAATAACTTTCCTACAACGGAGCAACAATTTTGCAGCAAGTAACAATAAATGAGATTCTCATTTGGATAAAAACAGATGCCAATGAAATACCACACAGTGTTAATT
The DNA here is from genome assembly GCA_013400695.1 of Neodrepanis coruscans. Lineage (NCBI taxonomy): Eukaryota > Metazoa > Chordata > Aves > Passeriformes > Philepittidae > Neodrepanis > Neodrepanis coruscans. The sequence goes on along the minus strand of VYZS01031237.1, from coordinate 14,478 downwards.
AAAAGAGCAGATTCCAAATTGGGTGATGGTTGTAGCTAATTACATAGGTGCTTGCCAGTGGCCTATAGATAGCAGAACTTCTTGAACTGAGATAATAGAATAGATGATTGCTCAACTAGAGAAAGCATATGTCTTTCACTTCACATGATTTAATTATATTGGACAAGGTTTTATAGGAGAAGCTTTTTGTTTGCATTTTCTCCTATAGCTCTGTGGTTCATCCAGTTTCCCACAAGAGAACCTGGAAATTCAGCCAGCTTCATTCAAAGACCATCCTTTTTCAGGGAAATGATGCTTTTTGAAGTCCCAAGACCCATATCACTAGCATTAAAGAAATTGTCTTCTCTCATCTTTGTAATTCCCCTTCAATTTGTTATTTCAGTCAATACTGCTAATTCACATTCACACTGGATCAACAGAGGTTTTCTACCTCTACTTTTCCTATCTCTATTTTTTTGCCTTTTCTTTTCTCTCCTCTGTGATACTTCTTTCTTCTTATCTGTACAAATGATACCTTCATATTCTACACACCTCTGAGCCCAATAGCTACATACTCAGATCCAGCAGGATCCTGCAACTGACTTTAAATGTCAGCAGTCCCTAGTGAGCACTGTGCTCCTGTAAGGATCTCACCTTCTTAACAAGGAGCTACTGTGGAATGTGCTAAGCATGGTGGGAGCTCAGTGCCTTTCCTCCTAGAGTTGCCTTACTCGAGCAGTTGCAAATGCTCTAGATCTTGCTCATGGACACCTTCCTGAAGTGAGGTGCTTACCTAGGAATGTCTGACTCATTTTGTGCACAGCTTCCTCTAGGTTAGATTATGCAAACACGAAGCATGAAACGCATTTGATTTCCTCCTCAGACAGAGGGGATTCAAACCAAGATAGGTAAGTGATAACTAGTATTCAGGTTGATAATAAATGCTAATTCATTTAAAATCAACAAAACCTGTTACTGAGAAGGGGGCAATGGGAAAAATACCTTGTGCCTCACAGAAACAGGAGAATAGAACTTGGAGGCTGGTGGAAATAGAGGAAAGGGAGAATAAATGTGACAGCTGAAATGGAGACGCAAGTAATGTCTCAAGTGAAGAGTTTGAAATAAGTTCACTAGGTTTAGCTTGTAATTGTAAATTATGACTGTTGTTTTTCTGTTTGTTTGGGGTTTTTTTCCCTATTTGGCTAGCAATTACAATGGAAAACCCAAGCAAGTCAGATTGGCAATTAAGATCTATGCGTTTCACTTCCAAGGAAAGAGATAGATAGATAGATAGATAGATAGATAGATAGATAGATAGATAGATAGATAGATAGATAGATAGATAGATAGACGGACCAAATAATGTCAACAGTCTCCAGGAAATTTCATAACCACTGCCTTAGTCTCCCTCTGGCTTGCTGAATCTTGCACATCTGCTAGTGCTCTACTTTGATCAAGAAGCATGACAAGATCTTTCCAACCAACTAGACAGTGAAAAGTGGGACATTCCTTCAAGCACGTGCATGAAAGAAGGCCACCGTGCCAGCTGTGTTTCCTGCTATCCATGCCTATTAAGCATTTTTAAAGTACATTTACTGGATAAGGCTTTCCTGGGCATGAGGTGGAGTTTGATGACTCTGGTTCTCCAGATCACAGGAGACCTTCAGCAGGATTTAATGCTAGACTGGGTGTCTCTCTCTGTTCCCAAGTACCCCAAGAGCTTTGCTATTGAAAATGCAGATATCTCTAGGTGATTGCTAGACAAGCAGGTTTCTGCAGCACTTTTCTTAATTTTGGGTGCCAAAATTGTCCCAGAGTCCTACTCTTAGAAGCTGTAGTTGTCTCTAGACCTCACTGTCCTTTATGACTTCCTCCCTGAGGCAGAGCAGTCATGGCTAAAGCTGCACATGCATGGATTGTTCATGCAAATATGAGTCATGTAGTCAGACTTTGGCAAACCTTTCTGTGCCGTCAGCATTTCTCAGCTGCAGTTGCAGGAATTGTTGCTTGACTTAGTGCCATGTGAATGCTCTCTGCAGTGATGTCCTTTCCACTCTGCTCTTTGCCTTACACCTACTTCACTGATTTTTTAATGCCATTTTTAATTCTCTCTTTCCCTAGGAATTTCATGACTGTGAGATATGATTTTAACTGTAGCTTATTGTCTTTTGCACCTAGAGTAGTAGCCTTTTAAGATCTGCTGTTAAATAAGACTATGCACTGTATTTATAGACAGTCTAAATTTAATAATTTCCTTCCCAAGGGTGCAGTGAATGTTTTTGTTGCAGAGGCTGGAGATAACACTAGATTTCTCCCCCAGGAAACTAGTAGGTTCTCTCATCTGTGTAAATGAATAAAAATCAGGACTTTCCTGCAAAGCCTCTCTCCGGACTGTGACTCATAGCTTTCTATACCATCTCCTGTCCTCTCCATCCATCCATCCATCCATCCATCCATCCATCCATCCATCCATCCATCCATCTCAAGCAACTCATTTCCTAAATCTTTACTTCCTATGAATAACCCAAGGCTCTATCCAGACCAGATTTAGGAAATACTGCTCTGATTACCACATGGTCCTGAAGCTGCCTTTTGACTTCTTCACATAAAATACACTATTTTTCAGTAGGTGACATGAACAATAAAGTAACCTGGAGTTTAATTTTATAGAAAAGAGAGGGAGACAATAGATGATAGAACCAGAAGTGCAAAAGTGATAATAATTTGAGCCAGTCAGTTTAGAGATGGCTGTAAATGACCAAAAGGTCACCTCATATTTGGCCAGCCTTGCTGAAGATCAAGCAGAATTCCATAAGATCCTTGTCCCATTTACAAGGCCCAACACCTCTTCTCTGGGGACCTGGAAACAAAGTTTCTCAGCCTTTTGGCAATACCATGTGTATTTGGAAGCAGGAATCATTCGATCTCAGCTTCTTTGATTGGCTTCATGGTCTTGAAGGAAATTTTGGAATTTTTTTTTATTTTTATTTTAACTGCAATTTGAGCAATAACTAAGTGAAAACAAAATTCCTGATGACGGATAAATGTTCAGCTCCAGAAGGATAAGCAGAAATGAGCCATTGTGGGCTGAGGTGTATGCATCTCACTTTAGCTGCTGGTAGTTATTTGGGAATAAGAATGAATCAAAGCTTTTCTTGCTTGCAGGCATCATGGTGTTGAGAACCTAGGTAATGAAAGTGAAACTCTGGGCTCTTTCTGGTGGAGCTGTACCACCAGGGCCCGAAGAGCTTTGCTGTGTCAGTACAACTCTCTTCAAGCACTGCCTGCAAATGCACCTTTGTGTCATCCAACTCACAAAGAGAAGCTTTGAAAATTCTCCAACTCTCAAAGAGAAGCTAGGGCCCACACTAAAGTAGGTACTCTAATAAATACACAAGCTGTTTCATTCCTAGGTGCTTCTGAATGACAGAGAAAATAAAACAGGCCAAATAACCAAAAAGGAATAGAGCTTCCCAATACAGGGCTTGGTGATTAAGATTCTTTGAGCATTGCTGTACTGTGATAAGAAGATGTCCTTGTAGAGATATTTCCAGCTAACTATTTGGAAAAAGAAATTTCCCCAAAGGAGAGAGAACTTAATGTTGAAGAAAAGGTTATTAAGTAATTTCTGCAGATGACAAATCCAGGTTTTCTGCAGAATTTATATGCACTGCACCTTGTCAGTGACAAGTCTGATGGACTAGGGTAGGAAAACAGAATTCATTTCCTTCTACAAATAAAGCCATTGTTTAACTGCTCACCTGAGAAACTCTCAGCTGAGAAGATAACAGGCCTGCTTGCTACAGAGTGTATTTACATTTTAACTACGGTAATAAAATTCTCATAGCTGGACTTCGGTGGAAGTGCAGTTCTGCTTCAGACCCTGTATGATATCTGACTCATGGGCAGAGTGGGCAGATATGAGGACCTTGATCATATGCCAGGGCACACAAGTTGGTGTACAGAGACATGTCCACAAGATCTACACTAATTTTCTGCTTTGGGAGACAAAATACTTAATGAAAAATAACTTGGTTTATGGTAACACATACATTAAAGAATAAAAAGCAATTTATATTCTATTTAATTTTTTTTGTCTGCTCCTGCTTTATCTACTGTGCATTTGTCTGCTACCTCCTACTAAAAGCCAGATTTAATTATGCTACTGTTAGTGGCTATGAAGCTGAATTTCAACTGACTTTCATCACAGTCTGTGGGTTATCATCTGAGGGAGGAAAGAACTGACTCATCTCTTTTCACCAGGATGAATAAACTCATCCCAGAAGATAAAAGTTAGCCCAGACTATACCCCATCCCTTGAACGAAATATAATGCATTTTCAAGGGGAGAAAATTTGCTAAAAATTGAGCAAAGTCTGAAACTTTTTCTCCCTGAGTAACCTGATTGATTTCAGCAGGTCTGAGTCAGCTGGAGTCAGGGAGCTGTGACTTGATACAAAAACGTATTTTTTTAAGAGAAAGGACACAGGGACAATTTTACTTATGCATGTTGGGCAATCACATTGAGAAGACACAAAAATCATGCAGACTCCAGAGTATCAGCTGTCTGCATATAGATCTTATTATTTCTCTTCCTTTCTAATTCCTCACAGAGTGAGAGGAATAATTGTACTTTTATCACAGTGCATTAAATCCCCATCCTTTCCTTGCATTTCCTTGTCTTGTGTTTTGCCTTGCTCTACCTTGCCTTTGCCTTTTCTCATCACAATTCAGTGTTATGGTTGTTGCCCAAAAAGTTTTAAGAGTGATTATATTGTAAAAATAATACCCAGAGGTTCTGTTTGTTCTGTTTCAAGACTCCTCTAAGAAATTAACTCAAATTACAAGCCAAACTTGTTTTACTAGCAGGCAGACCTCTAAGTAATTTTCCTGTTTCTAAAAATTGTGATGTATTTTCCTTGGTTTGTCAATTTTCATTACTGTTTAATAGTGTTTAGTCTCCATGGTCTGTGTGCAGCTCCTGTTTGCACCACACAGTTCTGGTACCTTAAATGGTTTTGTGACTACCTAAAGCAATCCAGAAATTGAAAGTGATGGAAGTTTTGTGGGCGATGCCTACCCTGAAATCCATCGATGTTCCTTCCGATACATTTTCTTCCAGAGCTGTAGATATTTTGCATGTCCATTGTGAGCACAGTCAGAAAAGCAGGAATGTGACCATTTCTAGTCAATAAATGTGATGCTAGAAATTACTTGCTGGGACATGAAACATTGAAAGAGCACTTTTTTTTTAAGTAGATGCTTTTCTACTATTTGTTGGGGTGAGGAAATTTGTTGGAAATTTGTTGGGAAAAGGTGGAGTGTGTGCCAGGGCGGCTCTAGCAGCAGCTGTGTACCTGCCTTGAGGAGATGCCCCCATGGGGCCATGCACAGCCCAAGCAATGGCCAGATGAGATAAAGAGGGATCCAGTCTTGCTCCCTGCAGCTGCCAGTGCTTTGCAGGGCATCTCTGCCCCTTCTCAGTGGATTTCATCCTTCTGCTCGTGAAAGACCAGCTGTCTGTGCACAGGCTACAGGTGGCGTAATGTGTGCTCTGCAATAGATTCCAGGGTATGAGTACAAGGATGGGTGGTGATAATCACCTTCCTGTGGTCTGCACTCAGGTAATACACATGAAGAGCCTCATACAGCAGCACACAGAGATAACTAGTGCCCTAAGCAATAATCAACTGCCAAGGAAGAACAGGCATAATTTGCTCTTTTTTAATCAGGCATAATTTTCTCTTTTTTAAAGGGCTGTATTTATACTGGATTTGAAGTCTAGACTTGTCACTATAGGCTATAGCCTACAGTAGGTAAATACTGTCATGAAGTGATCTACCAAGTCTTGGCTTGCCACCCCGTGTGCAGATACCTCTGCCTTTGTGTTCTCCTGACAGTTTTTATTTTGTGGCTAAAAAGGATTTTAGCCTCTGCTGCTTGTCATCTTCTCACTGGGTTTGCTCCAATGCCTGCACCCAGCAGCTGTAGCCCACCAGACCTCCGATCCAAGAGAAATATTTTGTTTTCCCCGAACTTACAACTTCCCATGTGAAGGTCAGAGAGAAACGGGAGTTAGATGAGGAGGTCAAAACAGAATGGGCTTTTTACTGGGGAAGAGTGAAAAAGTCCTTCCTTTATTACCTGGGTAAAGCACTGGCAGGTATGCTGGGAAGAGCCTGATGGAATAGTGGAATAGTCTCCCTAAGGCTTTTTGCTGCCTCTGGGCTGCTGTACAGCTTGTTCAGATGAAGTTAATTGGTGTCAATTATACACTGACTTATGTTTTATACACTGACTTATGTTTATTTGAAAAGCTAGTGGGTTCCATTTTCAATAGAAACTCTCATTATCTATTTACAACAATGCAACTCTGGGTTTCATTTAGAATAGGAACACTGAGTTTAATTATGTCATTCCAGTATATTTTCTCTCTTTCTTCTATTTATATTTAGAAATCCTGAGCATGTCACATTTCTCTGCAAGTCAACAGACCCTGTTATTTGCCGTTACTGAAAATAATATTTTGGGTAAAATTAAGATGGCAGCAATCTGCTCCTGCTTATTAATGAAATGGAGTGATTCAGATCTAGAAAATGTGAATTTATAGCTCTGAAGAACAAAAACATTTGTCATCCCACAGCAGTAAGTAAAAAGAAATTTAGTTTCAATTGTTTACAAGGGGAAGCTTTGGAGCTTAATTGGAATTTTTTACTGGGTTTGGGGTTGAATTTTTTGGCTGTTTTTCCTTTTAGCACTTTCTGTCTTATTTTGTCCTGTTGTACATCACCTTTCTGATTAATATTTTTTTTATGGAATGAATTCTTTCTTTCTTCACATGAGAAGGTACCCATCAAGTGATACTTACATTAATCACATCTGGATTTATTATTTTCCTCTTTTCTCTTTGTCTCAGATGCTTAGAGATAAAGATGAAAATAAATGGTTTGACATAATTTCTAACATGACAGAGGAGACAGGCCATGACTGTCAAGGGAAGTGACAGCCACAGACAAGATACACATCACTTTGTTCTTCCCTTCAAAGCCTTTGGTTCATCTCTAGCATTTCACTCTTGATTACATACCAGATACCTGTCTCAAGTGGAGGATTTTCTGACAAGTACGTCTCTCAAAAGATTCTCTTTTTGTATGAGGATCATGTCATGTGTTTACAAAAGCACTGGACCAGCACCATTTTTTTCAGTTTTGCTCCTGTTTGGGATTTCTGTGTGATTTTGGATGTTATCTCTCAGAAGAGGAATCATCTCTTTGCAATTTAGGTGTCACAACTGGGCTTCCCTTCAGAGAACATGGAGAGAGTAGGGGACCCCCAGAAAAGTCTTCTCCAGGGGAACTACTCACGAAGTACCTGTAGGTTGCCCACATTGCTGCAAAGCCACACCATGACTGCACAGTTACTGTGACAGTAAAACACCTGGTCATGTGGCCTGGTTCCTGTCACCAGTTCTCCCATTTTCCACCTGTAAAGTTACAAAGTCGTAGATCCTTTTCTTAGTGAAGGGGCACAAGTCTGTAAGTTGATGACTAGCCAGAAAATATGTTGAGGGGCTGAAGTTTTTCTAACGTTGACCTTGAGCTGCAGAGGAGGCAGGTTACTGTGAACTCAACACTTTCAGCTGTGGAGAGCGCAGTGATACCCCTGCAGAGTACTCTAGTTTTTGTGGGCACACAGTCTGACAAATCTTGAAGTGGCTAATTCAACCTGTCAGTGCCTGGACATATATTTCTGCTGTAGCCATCACTATAGATGCCTTTTTTTCCTTGCTTTCTGTCACTCTGTTAGGTTTTTTGTGTCAGTGACTGATGGCAGCATTGGAAATGCTATTCTTGAAGCCAGAGGCAGAACGTGACCAGGAGAAGACAACATCTCACATCAGATACCCTTGCCTTGGGAAACCACTCTTGTGCAGTCTTTGTCATATAATTACCCCATTCATTTATTTGTGCTGGTATTCCTAGAGAAAAACTGTTTCCCAGTTGCATTAATGAATCTTGGCTATCTTAACGCAGAAAATAATGTTAACTAAAAAAAAAGAAAAAAAGAAAAAAAGAAAAAGCAAATTATGCCTGAAATTGAATGTGTTTGGGTTTACAAGAACATAGATATTCTACCTAAGTCCTATTCCCTTCCGTGATACTGAGTTTCTTCTTTGCAGGCTGATAAGATTGTTGAGCAGATTTGTATGTTAGTGTAGCTCCGAGGTAAGTTCCATTCTTCTGTTAAAGTGTCATTCCTCATTTCAAAGCAAAGTCTAAGAGTATGGAATAACCTACTCAGAACACTGTGCCTCTGCCTAAGTGCAATGAATCTTTTTTTCTAATGATATCAAGATATAGAATCTACTAGAATCATGTTTTAATAAGTAAAAAATGGTACATAAAAGTTATTTAAATCACCCAAGATGGTGTTTGACTGTTATTCAGCAGCTGTCTGAAATGCATTCATTTTCTAGGTCTGAATTAAATACTTTCTTCTTCCCTGAACTAAGTTTGTGTATTTTTCTCTTCAGTGATATTTTCAGAAATCAGAGTGCTTGATTGGGATACTAAACAGGTTTCATTTAGAATGCACAGGGATACCATAATGAAAAGCTATTTTCTTAGGAAAACTGGTAGCTTAATGAAGACAGGTCTTAAAAGGACAGAAAATGCTTAATATTCATGGGTGTATTTGATTTCACTTTTATGCTATGTCAGAAGAAACCCATTCTTCTTGCCTTAATGGCATTTAGATTTCCAAGTAGATTGCCCACTTAATTATCCAGGCATCATTTATTAGGCCAGGAAAACACGTTAACAGAAGATATTTGTAAAAACTTGTAGACAATGATTACCCTGAAATTAATTCTGAATGAGATTTTCTTATCTAATTTTACTTAACTGTTTTAAGAAGTGTTTTATCTTG
>VYZS01031231.1:2662-24617 GCA_013400695.1 Neodrepanis coruscans | reverse complement strand
GTTACCTAAGTAAAGGAGTTCTTCACAACCAGATTAAGACTAGCAGGTACTCAAACTCAGAACAAAGGTCAGCAAAGCTGTTTAAAAAAAAAAAAAAAAAGGAATCAGGCAAAGCATATGAAAAGCAGTTCCTACAAAAGAAACCTTCGAAACTGTATTTTAGTCCTGCGTTGTTATGTGATAAATCTACTGAAAGCAGAAAACAGGCAAAAAGACTGAATTAGGAAGTTACCTGATAAAGCAAATGAAAGCAGTTTTGAAGGTGTAAGAAAGCAAGGGAAAAAAGGAGAAGAAAGAAATCAAATCAGTGCTCAGTAAGGGGAAGCGTGCAGTACTCCTTCACTCCTCACTTGTATCTTTCTTTAAAACAAAGAGCCTCACATATTCAGATAAGTCATAATAACAGTTTCAAGGACACAGAAAGGAACAAGAGGTTAGCTGCAGATAGTGTAGTAATATGCCCACGGATAGTAAATTCTTAGAAATTCCTAGTACATCTTCTGCTCCTGCTCCATTCCTTATCTCAGTGTTCATAATGACAAATGGAGAGCACAAGCTGGCACAGATCATTCTCTAAACCTGAATGCACATATGCAAATGCCAGTGTGAGGGAGGAAGAGCTTTCAAGGCACAAAGAACAACAGGATGTGCTGACCAGCCCTCTTACCTCAGGTGGGAAGAGAACCCACTGTTAGGACCAGGACAGCGTACACAGCCAAGTCTGTTCAGCACACAACAAACACTGCTCTGCAGGGATCTTACTCTAACTTCCGGAAATCTCAGCTGGACAGTAAGATCCTGGAAACACACAAGTCCTGTCGCAAAATATTTTCGAANAATAAACACAACTTTAAAAAAATAGGAATTAAAGACTTAATAAACAAAGGAAATTAGGAAAGAAAAACAGGTTTCTAGACAGTGACAAAAAACAGCCCAGACACCTGCAGGCAAATTTTAAGTAGGAGAAAGAAACTCAGTGTGGATTAAATGTAAAGGGATTTAAGTCACTAACAAGAGATCAAAGGGAACATTAGAAGGGAGGGAAGGCTTTCCAAGTGTCTGAGATAGGAGACCTTGGAGGAAATATGACTAGGATAAAATCATTACAGCTCACACTAAAAATAATAAAGGGAGTAGGACAATGGGTGGAATTAGCTGGAGTCCATGCTTAGTTATAAGCTGTATGATGACAGAAACCCAAAAGATTTCTAAAAATAAAGACCAACTAGAAATAACAGGAGAGTTTTTTTCACTCTTCCTAATACATGATGCAAAAACTAGCATCAGGAGTAGTAAAGAACCACTGCAGACACCCACTGGTTCTGAGCAAGTGAGCAAAAATCACATGGACATGCATAACTTTTGTACATGACAGTCAGTGTTGCATGGATGCAACAACATCTGAACTCACAAAATCTGTTTCAATGCAAACACAAATTGATCACTAATGAATTCTGTTCATATACAACTGACAGAAATGCGCAGTGACTGGAACCACACTGGCTTACATCTGATGATGTTCAGTTGTGCCCACTGCTACAGAAATGAGCAAATGAGGGTATATTCTGTAAGCAATAAAACAGTATCAATAAAGACTGGAGACATGGATTTTTTAACAAAGTAATGAAGTAATTAAATATCCAATCTCACTGCAAAGGAAATGAAGCTCAGTATTTAACTGGCTCTCCATAACCTCTTCAAGAAAACAGAAGATAGATGTGCATGAACGATGTTTGTTACCTAAGTAAAGGAGTTCTTCACAACCAGATTAAGACTAGCAGGTACTCNTCATAATGACAAATGGAGAGCACAAGCTGGCACAGATCATTCTCTAAACCTGAATGCACATATGCAAATGCCAGTGTGAGGGAGGAAGAGCTTTCAAGGCACAAAGAACAACAGGATGTGCTGACCAGCCCTCTTACCTCAGGTGGGAAGAGAACCCACTGTTAGGACCAGGACAGCGTACACAGCCAAGTCTGTTCAGCACACAACAAACACTGCTCTGCAGGGATCTTACTCTAACTTCCGGAAATCTCAGCTGGACAGTAAGATCCTGGAAACACACAAGTCCTGTCGCAAAATATTTTCGAACATTAAAAAAAAAAAAAAATTCAGAAAAAAAATTCTACTCCGAATTCTTTAGGGGAAAAAATTCTCTTCTGAAATGTGAAAGAAACATAGAAATTGCTGAGCTTCCTGTAGTTTTCATCTCCCTGTCAGGGCTCAGCAGTCCTCTCCCAAATTACACGGATCTGGGTAGGTTGCGATTGGTTCCTGGCACCCTTGCTTTCTTGAGATGCTGCAGAAAGCTCTCCCCAGCCCCCACCTCTGGTGAGAACAGCCCTGGACAAGGCTCCCAGTATCACTTGCACGGAAAAAGAAAAGCAATCTTCTCTGAGGTTTTCCCAAATCTGTTTACACTTCTATTTATCTTTACACTTCCGCTGAAGCTTCAGACAGGATTGTAAGCCTGAAAAATAAAAAATCTTCATTCAGAGACTTAGCTCTGAAAATTGCCACTAGTTCTACCTGTTTCACCAATACAACAGAAATACCACTCTGCTGGCAGAGCCTGTGCCTCGCTGAATAAACATGTACTGCACTTCAGACATTAGCTCAGTTAAAACACAGGCACCTACACGCATGAACGAATGCAAAGCTGCAGTACGATAATGAACACTGCTTGAAAGGAGGAGCAGGGAAAGCACAAACTTTGCAAGCTGCAGGCTCCAAAACTGGAGAATTAACTGGAAACATCTACTCAGGGATGCAGAACCCTGTAACATCATGATTTATTTAATGCAGTCAATGAATCATATATGAGACGACAGAGCTACACGAGATTTCTGTCATCTAGTTTAACCTGCACATTGATTAGAGTTTACCCCCATACTAATCACTTGAGATTGTAATCTAACACACTTTTAAACACCTCTCCTGATGATGCTTCACTTACCACCCTGTCCTTATGCAGGTCACTCCACTGCTAATTGCACTTCCAGTTAGGAGAAAAAGTGTCTATGTCTAATTTAATTTTGCCTTTTTTTAGTTTCAAGCCGTTGCTCCTTGTTATGCTGTCTCAAGCACTGTAAATAATCCCTCCCCCTCCTCCACATTATTACCTCTCAAATATTTATAGACTGTTATATCCACCCTTAGTCTCCTTTTCTACAAGCCGTACATAATTTTTGTCACCCTTCCCTCTATCCTTTCAGATTTATCTATGTCCTTCTATAATCAGATGCTCAAAACTCCTTTACCGTTTTCCCAAGTACAGTGAACCTGAAGCAGGAGAGAGGCTGAAATGCCTCTCACAAGCAATGCCTTTTTAAACAACTCTGAGAAAAACACATGTTATTTCAATAGGAAATGAAAATTACAAAGCCATGGCCAGCACACTACGGACTGCTTCATTCATTGTACAGTTTTATCAGTCAGGAATTAAAAAAGCATACCAAGGAGAAGCTTCATCCCAAATCCAAGGAATATTGCTGAAAGAAAAACGCTCCCATAATATCTACTTAGTCCAGCATGAAAGAGATTTAGCAACTAAGAAAACCAGCGTGAAGGCAGGACACCACCTCCAGCAACTGCTTCCCAAGACAAAATCTGACTTGTGCTGTGGAAATCATGCCAATCCAAGAAGGTAAGACAGTTTACAAACTCTTATGAAAGACCCATGAAAACATGATTCTTTTTCTCTCAACTGCAACAAACTGGAGAAAACCAGATGATGACGATGATCATGATCATGCATAGTTACTCACAAGTGAAGGATGAAAAACTCAAACGATGACTTGCTGGCATGTCATGTTCAACTACACTCTTTACTTTTGAACAACAATTCACTGTGTGTGGGAGAAGCTGGGGAAAAATCACCCAGAAGCACTGGAACAGACGCTTGGAGAGCTTGGAAGAGGTGGCAGGACCAGGAAGCAGCCAGCAACTAAAACTGCTACAGAATCAGGTGTGGATGGTGCAGGAGAAAATCATCCTTAGAAAGTAATGAGACCAAGACAAAAGGGAAGAGCGGGAGGATGGTTACTTGTCAGTAACCACTGCAAATCCACCAAGGGTATGCAGCCACCATGTTGGCCTCAGCACAGGCAGGTAAAGCAGCTCATGCCTCCCTCTCCTTCTGCTCAGCCTTGCTGAGGCTGCTGCCACGTGAACTGTCAATCCCCTCTGCCACCTGTCAACCCCCAGAATCTTTTGATAAAAGTTCTACCATTGAGTGTTACTAGGTCAAAAGAGTCAGGATTTCTTTCACAGCCTTGCAGATGCTCATCAGTATTTAGCGTGGCTGAACTTCGAATTTCAGTAAATCAGCTTAATGCCAATACAAACAAGTAGGAATTGCAGACATTCACAGAACAGTCTCTGGCCTAAACTCTACTTAAAGCAGGGCCAGATTCTCAGTTGGACCATGCTGCATAGACGTTATCCAGGCCAGTTTTGAGTCATGTCCATGTCAGCTTCCTCATGATGCCCATCATTTGACTGAGGCTTTTTTGATAAAATCAAAATTCTGACTGCACATGATACTACATTGTAAATACTTTTAGAGGACTTGCATAAGGAAAATTCCTCACTTTTTTAAACCAGGCTTTTAAATCTTTTTTTTTTAATCTTTTTAAATCTTTCAATTATATCGCTGAATTTTTTTTAACCCATTACATATGCAGTACAACAGCTGCAAGGTCACGGCACCAATTTTTGAAATCACAATACAGTGATCAAAAAAGTAAAGGAAAAATAAAGAAGGCAAAGTAGGGCCGTTACAGGCAGCCAGGGCACTGCAAGTTCAAAGGGATCCCAGTATCACTGTTCATTAGGCATTGCATTACTGCTGACCCCACTACACTCTGTATTTATGAGCATATAAAAATCCATCTATTTGTCAAAGAGTTTCAAAGTGAAGGCAGCACCTACTTAGAGAAATGTAAAAAAAGTACTATTTTGTTTCTGTCACACAATAAATGTAGCAAATGGAAATAACAAATACAAGCTTACTACTCACAATTGTTGACAATGATTATGTTTGTCAAGGAAGGTACCTGAGCAATGCTGTCATTGTAAAGACAAGAGGAAATGGACTACAACAGAGCACAGGGTCAGGAGCTGCCGTTTTGCATCATACAGTAATCCTGTCTATATTGGATGCTTATAAACTGGGCCAACAACAGAACAGAGCACAGAAAGAAGGGGTGTTTTTCAGCACCTTGCAGTCATCTGGTGATGCACATTGCAGCCACCCCACTGGCCAACTGCCAAACATGATCCTTAGTCTGTGACAAGGGCCAAATATAATGAAGGGAAGATGAAACACAGCCTCCTTCCCATAGTGTAAGCAGCCTTCACTCTAAGGTGTTTAATGACTACATTTGCCCCCACTCCCAGCCCCTTACTGACTTCTAAATATTAAAATGGCAGTCTTTCCTAAATTTCGTATCCCTTTTAACCTAGCAAGATTTGCCTATCCCAGAAAAGAAAAAGGCAATTACTTAAAATGTCCTGGGATAATGACTTTTTCCTGCTCTATACAATTAAATGGCCATTTCTTTCAGCAACGTGGAACTTTTTAAGGGAAAATGCACAGAAAAAACAAACTATGTCTATAAGACATTCTGCTAATGCCCTGTGACCATGGTCTGCTCCCTTCCAGCTACCCTGCAAATTCCCAGACTGCTTTTGAGTCAGAAGATACACTCCATTCAAAGTATATACGCCTGACACGGCTAATGCTCAAACATCTGTGCTTTGACCCTGATTATTAATTTTTCCCCTTTTCAAAATCAGCATGTTACCACAGAATCTGAAAAACTGTCTCTGGTCTCCAGGTGCCATAATATTTCTGTTCTACCGATAAAATGGATACAGCAAGGAAAAACTCTTTCTGGCGCTATGTCCGATTTGTATGACCCCTTTACACATTACTCCTCTGCTGGCAAACAATGCTCTGCATGATGGAAGTCCAAAAGAAAAACTGCTCTTGTGAAGCCAAAATCTTATGAGTAGGAACAGAATTACCATTGTCAAAATCATCTCTTGCCTGGTCTAGTGCAAGTCACACAGGACACGCTGCACTCCCAGGAGTCACCGATTCCCCTGGGGCTTGCAGGGAGCTGCTGGCTTTCCCTGCCACAAAGGGTTTCACTTTCTCTGGTTGCTTTCATAATTACTGTTAATTCTTGCAAAATCAGCACCTCAGCCTACTAAACCTAGACAATGACACTTGCTCTGATGGGGTTTTGCTTGCAATTCAGGGTACCAGTAAAATCATACAACAGCAATGCAAGAATTCATCAAGTACCTGGTCCTAAAACAACCCAATACCCAAAGCAAGAACCTCATGTCACATGACAATTTTCCATCTAAAAAAAGATCTGTATATGCTAAAAAAATATCGTAAGGGTATTTAAGCAGTATTTCTGACCAAAGCCTGCCCTTGGACATCTGATAAAGTGAACCTACAGCTCTGGATAAACGCAGAGCATCTTCTAGAGCATGAGAGCCAGGACACAATCACTGGTATGAAATAAAGTCTTCCCCTGCCTTGATTCTTGCCTGGAATCACATCCTCTTTCTGGAGATGAAACCGTGTATTTTAAACATTATCACTCACAAGAACAGTTGTTTAGTAAAATGATCAAGAAACAATATATTTAAATTGCTCACAAAGAGGAATACACTATACGAAAGATGACTGCTCTAATCGAAAGTACTCAAACAATTCAAGTCACTTTAAAACTAGGCATCTTTATTAAAGTATGTGAATTGCCCTAAGATTTTGGGTCAGTATTTGTCAATAAAAGATCATAACTTAATCCAATTAATAAGCAATTATTATAGTGGGATTAATAAATTAAATAGTGTCACTGATACTTAAAAACATTAAGATCAAAGCTGATGCCAATTCTATCGACAGTTAGACAATTTAAGTTTTTTGGCCTTTTTGTATAAGCAAGATCTTCTTGTTCTCCCAAGTTACACACAATCTCTGTACAATACTGAATATACTACTTTAATCTTTAGCCCGCTTTTTCCATGTCCACAGACAAAGCAAGCAGTAACGCAAATATGAAAGGAGTAATTGCAACAATTCAAAAGTGACACTAACATAATGAAAACAAAAAAGCCAATAAAAAGCTATTTATTGTTTTATTAAGCAGTTCTTCTAAAAGCTCCCTAAAGAAATTCCTCTACATTGGTCTGAAACTGCCTGTTCACACTGGGTGCAACAAATGCATCTGACAAGACATGGCCTACAAAACAGAACAACATCATTTGACAGACATGTATAAGCACCATCCCTTTATTAGTTAATGCAAGGCATTACCCACTTTAATTTTGACCTGTATTGTTAACATCAGCACAGATGATTAAAAATGAAGGAAACTCCCTTTTCCTTTTTCTTTTTTCTGTCTGTACACAACAAGTCAATTACACTAGCTTATTTTTATACATATTCAAATGCTGTATCTGTCAAGCATAGTTAGAAAAGGGAAAAAACAATTTGCATAAGAAAAAAACATTTTGCTTCAAGTCTTCACTTCCGTGCCTTTAAGTTACATCTGTGCTTAACCATGTTTTTCCTGAATATACAGACAAGTACTGTTGATTGATTGCTGGGTTTTGTTTTTTTTTAACAAGGCTTAAATGCAATACAGAAGGATTAATAAAGTGGAAGGAGTGTATCAGTCTTTAATAGTTTATGACACCACACCACACAGAACCACTGTACTACTACTTCAAGTCAAGTAAAGCTGGCAGATCTCTGCTGCTGAAGCCAATAATGTTACCTACATACCTGACTTCTATACAGCTCTGGAAACCCTCAAATTTTGAAGAACATACACAACCAGCCAAAACACAGCTGTCAGGACTGTAGCAGGAGTACATATTTTTGGAAAAAGGAGAAAAGCTGCCTATAAATCTCTACTCGCAGGCATGCACCCTAACGAATTCAATTACAACACCAATCTGTATCACGAATTTTTATTTTCAAGTAAAACAATCAATTAAAATATGAAAGACTGATTCTGGATTCTTCCCTTTTGCCAATTGTACCAACAGCACAACACTGTTCTTAAAGAGGGGACTCTCCTCCCTACCCCATCATTGCAGAGAGGGGAAGAGGTGCAACAGCACACATAAGCAGTACCAGCCATTGCCCCCAGCCATGAACATCATCCTCCCAGCACTTTACCTGATGGTGTACTAGCTGCTGTAATGGCTGTACTCGTCGAGTGCATAGGGCTGCTGGTTTCCAATGAGAGGCAAGAGCCGCCACCACTGTTGTTCTTAACAAATGTCTCAGGGACACTGGGCAGGGGCACTGGGCGGCTGATTCCCAGTTCTTCTTCCTGAGCTTGCTGTCTTCTCAGTGCAACCTGGGAACAAAAGACAGACCTAAGGGCATGCTTTGTGGCTTGAGCACACTTTATATTGGCAATGATAAAAGACTCAGATTCTAGGCTGGTTTTCCCTCTTAGCTCTCTGAATAGTGTTGATCATAGAATTATTAAGGCTGGAAAAGACCTCCAAGATTACTTAAATCTAATCACCATGTCAACTAAACTAGCACTGCCATGTCCAGTTGTTTTGTGAACACCTCCAGGGATGGTGACTCCACCACTTCTCTGGGCATACCATTTCAATGCTTGACAACTCTTTCTGTGAAGGCATTCTTCCTGATGTCCAATCTGAACCTCCCTGGTACAGCCTGAGTTCATTCCTCTTGTCCTGTCACTAGCTGTCTAGGAGAAGAGAATCCCCTTCTTGCAATCCCCATCTTGCTACAATCTCCTTTCAGGTCACTGTAGAGTGGTAAGGTCTCCCTTGAGTCTGTCTCCATGCTGCACAACTCTAGCTCCACACATGGCTTATTCTCTAGACCTTTCTCACAATTCAGGCAGTGGGTACAGGAGGATATAAAGGAGGTTATAAAGCTATCGAAAAACAACCGTCTTTTGTGTCCAAGCATACATGAACAAGCCTATGAAATGCTGATGCCATATGTATCTTCCTCCACCAAGGCCAGATGAAGACGTTACACCTGACTGCACTCATCCAACACAGCTACTGTAGGAAAAAGTGTACTGTGAAAACCGTAGCCACTACACTCCTCTGTGCTCATACACAGCTACTAGCAATAGGAAATTGATCTGCTTGCAGGCTCTGCTGTGCTTCTTCATGAGGTCTTACACTTATAATCTGCTGCTCTGTCCAAGCCTGCTAGGTTCTCTTGCTGTCTCTTTGCTGGAAATGTTGCCCTTCAAGGAAACTTCTGCATACAGTACACAGAGAACCATTATGTAAGAAGCACTGCATCTCAGACAGCATTACACATGTTGTAAGTAGCTGGCCAGGCCTGGACAAGCTGGAGCTTCACATTTCTCTCCTAACAGTGACAATGTTCCAAAACCTAGCTGGCACTGGCCAAACCCATAGGCATTGTACAGTCTGGACATGTGTACAAAACCATACTCGTTGCTTAGACAGGACCCCTTCTGCCTCATCTGAACTGGCAGATCCACTCTGCACATCTGTCCACTCATACGAAGTCGTGATACGTGTCCAGGAGTATATATGACACTGCTACATCTACCTACCCTACTACCTGTCAGGTAATTTGCAACTTTATTTGAACCTTGGAAATCCTGTACCAGATTACAAACTGGGATCATGGCCTTTTCTTGTTGCAAATTCTCCTGGGTTATCTTGGACAGGACTTCCCTACATTTCCCTAACATTTTTTCTAACACAGATGTGTAATACTGTTAAGAAAAAACAGTATTTATTAGCCCTTGCTTTAGGAGACATCCCAAGCAGGAGTTGTAGACTTGCAAACACCACTCTAACGCTGCCTTTACAAGCCAGTAACCTTGACCTGCAAAATTCCACTAGCGTCAAGCAGCTTATTGCAGAAGTATACTGAAAAAAGACAAGACTTCCTACGTGTAACTCCTACACAGATAAAGTTTAGTTAGAGAGGCTTTCAAAGCCACTTTCAAATACTAGGCAGGGAAGAAAAAACCCCAGAAAGATCACCAGAGCCTGCTAGCAGGAGGCATCCACTGTCTGCCAGAAGCAGCTGAGCACCAAGGGAACCGTCTGTGCAGAAGGGGACACTTGCACAGGAAACACTGCACTTTGTGCTACCTTCCCCGAGGCACATAGCAAAGGGATTCACATCTATTTCACGGTTCACACCAGGAAGAGAAAGCACATTTAACGTGGGCTCAACGATTTCTGGACTGCCATTTTACGGACAAGAAGGAATTGCTTAAATGAACGAAAACTCACTCTCAGTGAGATCTGAGAACGTTTCAAAGACCTGCACTGAAAAATTTAATCAAAAGCTGAAGGATTTAATCCAGGGCGTTTAAAAGCTGTTCGCCCTCCATTCTTTTACGCGGAATCTTGAGTTGCAAACTGAATGTGTAGGTTCGATAGCACTGTCTTTACTTGGACCAGCAGCCCGTAATGTCTGCTAATTTCTCTGCAGGGGACGATTTGCAGTAATTAAAGAGTGCAAAATCCCAGGCAGAGCTCACAGCCATTACATGCCCAGGACTCCTTTTAACGAACTCTTCAAGATAAACATCTCAAAGGCTAATACCCTACATTTACGCCGCCGGAGCGCTGTGACTTCAGCGCGACTACCCAACAAAATAAAATTACTCCTAAACTGGATGCCGTTTGGTTTCTTAGCGAATACTGAGCCCTCATTTAGATTTGAGCCGACCCATCTACACAGCTATTTGCAGACACGCTATATGCAAAACGGGAGCAGCGCCGCTAAAAACAAGAAACCAGAAAGTCAGAAATGCGCTGAGCTAAAGCAGCCCCGCACTGGGAATCGCCATTACACCGAAACTGAAACCACCAGCGTAAAATAATAATCAATTGGCCATTCGTTATCTCGGTAAAGGCCAGCTGGAGAACGGCCCCCCGACGGCAGCCGGAGGTGCCGCAGGCTGCGCATCCTCGCGCAGCCGGGAGCTGTCCACAGGCTCTGGCTGTCCCGGCCGGGGCAGCGCCCTCGGCCCCGCTCGGGTTGCGCGGCGGAGCCACCAGCGCTGCGCTCGCCCCGACCACCATCCCGCGCGCCTCTGGGGCATCTCCCCTTTGTCACGGCAAAACCCCTAAATGAATTAAATAACTTAAAGAGAAATACACCTGAAAGTCTCACTAACGTAGGGAGGCGGCGGTGTTAACTTCTGACTCCAGCCGCACCAGACTTCACTGCACCAGGGCGCGGCCGCCAGGCCCCGACAGGCACCAACCCCTGCGGGTGCAGGGGCCCGGCTCAGCCGCCGGCGGTGCGCCGGAGGACACCCCACCCCGCTCCGGGCAGAGCTCACCTGCGCTGCCATCACCCGCTGCCGTTCGGCGATCAGGCTGCACTTATTGCACTGGCAGTCCCGCCACATGCAAAACCGCTTGTGCCCCTTCAGCGGCGAGGAGTAGCCGTGGTTGCGGCAGCGGGCACACTTGGGCAGACGCGGCCGCTTCTTCCCCGCCGCGGCAGCACCCATGTCCGCCGGGGCGGCCGCCATGGGGGCCACCGCCTTCCCGAAGCCGCCCTCCTTGTCGCCCGGCCCCGCGACGTCCGGGGGCTTGCTGAAGGCCGGAGTGTCACTAGGCATCGCGGCCGACTGGGGGTAGGCGGGCGAGGGGTCGGCGCGGCTCTGCCCGGTCCCGTCCCGCCGCTCCCCGCGTTTTGGCGGGCAGCAACACGCGGCTGTTTGCCCCCCTGCCGTGCCTCCCCCCACCCCTGCTCCGGGGCGTCCGTGCGGCTGCCAAACCCTCGCTACCCTGCGGGGAAGGCGCCGGGGCTGGCGGGGGGGGAGCGCCACCACTCCCTTCCCACTTCTCCCTCCCCCACCAGGCCGGCCTGGAGCGGGAAAGGCGGGTCCCCCTCCAGGCGGGCGGTCGTCGGATGCACGGCGGGGCGGTGGGTGCAGGGCGGGAGCGGCAGGAGCTGCGGCCTCGTGGTGCAAGTGCCCGCGGGTTCGGCTCAGCCGGGCTGCCTCCGGGCACGACGGGTCGCCCTGGCCCCCGGTCGGAGGCGGCTCCGCGGCCGTCCCGCAGCCCCGCGGCCTCTGGCCGCCCTCCCTGCCGTGTCCATGGTCTGCGAGAGCTCTGCGGAATCGACTGAGAGAGGCTGTTCTAAAGCCCTGTGTTCCCCTGGGTTGGGGCAGATCAGGTTTGTCCAGGGGACCGACATAGCCTCTCCCAGGGAGAGGAGAGACCCCCGAATAAAGCACCTACATTGCCGCAGCTCAGCCGCTCTCTTTCGCGAGGCTGCTGGCTTCTTGCTGGACTACATCTCCTGTTCACAGGTTAACTCACACTCGTATCCCTCAATGGATGTAAACATGGATGTAAACAATGGATGTCAACAGCTGTGTGGGCAGGTGATCCCAACAGGTATAGGGAGTGAGAGCGTGGTGACAACTCGGTAGCCATCCCCTCAGGAGTGGGGGTGGGTGGCAGAGCGGCTGTGCTCTGCAGGGGAAGACAAGCGAAGATGCTTTTTTCTCCATTCCGCAGGCCGCCCTTCCAACTTGGCATTGTGTGATTTACAGAGGCATGCAGCTCTACAGGTATTATTTACAGTATTAATATTTTCTCCGTTACACCTTTAAATCTTTCTGAGCTCAAGTTTAGATGACGCTATCTTCATGCTGAAATGAAACTATTAAATTACATCTCAATCTAAGATGAATGACAACTGTCAAATGAGTGACTCAACAGGGATGAAGCAGAACGCGCCTGAGATTATGTGAGGTTGATTTATAAAGATTGCATAAAGATTTCTATAACCACAGCCTCATGACTCAGCATATCAGATGGTAATAAGTTGCAGTAGGTAGAAATTTATTTCTGCTGGAAGAACCCAAGGAAAGCATCTCCCTCTTCGAGATCAGCTAACTCCCAGCTAATTCTGCTCAGACTAAGCCTCCATGCTGAAAACAGTGAGTGCCTATCCCAACCTGAAGAAAGCCCCAGATCGTTCCTACGTGATGCTTTGCATTAGCTTTTCATAAATGACATTTAAACAACTTTTTCCTTCATTGTACAACATTGGAGAAATTTATGGCACTTTCCATGCCCTGGGGAGACCACATTAAAACATTCCTCTTAAGCCCCAGCCTTCAGCAGTCAGATGGTCTTCAAGTGAAGCCCCTGCCAAAGTTTTGTGAGCTTGGTCCGGGTGTGTGACCATCCTTCAACTTGGCAGAAGCTGAAACTTTTCCCTTCCATCACTTTACTGGGATTGACATTTCTGATGTCAGTAACTGTACATTTTCCTGCAAGAGAGAAAAGATAAATACAGTGTTTAGTGGAACAAAATTAGGATTTGCCTTTACACCTAATGGTCTGTATCACTAGCATTTAAGGAGGTGAACAATGCAGACAGGCATACGTAGCTTTCTATATTAAAACATGAAAATCTTCCCAGAATGAAACTATTTGAGATCTCCTGAACTCAAAGGAGCATTGATTAGTGTCCAAAGTTGTTGTCTAGGAACAAGTGAATCTCAAAAGTGATTCCCCAGTTTGTGAATGGTGGAGCACATGCACAGGGATGTTTTCAGGTGCTCACATGCAAATTGGCTTAGGGTCAATTGAAAACGCAAATTAAAAAGTAGATGAAAGGAGGCTAAATCAAAGGAACAAGAAAGGCAAAATAAAACCCAACAAACTGAGGTATGAAGAGGTAGGAGAAGAAAAGGCACATGAGAAATGACAGCAGAAGGAGGAAGAGAAAAACTTGAAGGGGTAAAAAAAGAGAAAAGAAAAGCACAGTGCATAAAACAGGCAAAGACGGACAAAGCAGAAAAAATAGCAGTCATCAGCTTCTTATAGATGACTTTTCACTATAATCTAAGTGTGACAGCCAACCTCAGAGATGAATTACGAGGTGTAAAAAATGCAACAGTTCCAAGAAGAACATTCATTCATCACTCTTTCACATAACAGTTATTTTCTACTCCTGCTTTTCAGGCTAACTGCACAGATCTTTATTACCCATAATGTTACAGAACCTACTGGTGAGGAAAAAAATATTAATGCTTTTAGTACCTATCTGGTATTTTGTGTTCTGGATGAATACCACCAAAATACCTAGATGCCTGATGAAAACAAGTACACAATTGATCATTTAATAGCAAATTGCTTTGGGTTTTCTAGCTCAAGTCATACTTTGAGTATGGATGCAATGTTTTTCTCAGTTTTTTCAATGGGTACTTGGTGAGGTTGAGAACACATTACTGGGTTTGTCATCTGTGGAGTCATGAAGTAATAGGAAATGGTCATAAACTGCCATTAGTCCTAACACGAATCATAGCAACCTCACTGCAATTCTTCAGGAAATTGTAGTCATTCGTTTAATATACATGTGGGTGTGTCTGGTTTAAGTCTGTCCAGTCATGATGTCAGTGACTAAATGTCACTGCACTTTGCTGGCACCTTTGGAAATAACTGCAATTAATGTTTCTGATAAAAAAAATTAAAACAATCAAAAGACATGTTCAGGTTTGGTTGGTTTGTTTTTGTGGGTTTTGTTTTGTTTTGTTTTTTTGGTTTTTTAATAGGTATTTGAAAGTTGTCCTCTAGCTTTAACTTTTTTTGCACAGGTCTTTAAAGTACAAAATGTCATTTGTTAGTGATGATCTGCCCTTTGCTGATACATGCCTTTGGCTGATCCCTTGAACCTTGCAAAAATACTTTATTTGCTAACAAGTTTATCATTTTAAGGGACAGATGTGAGCAAGCTCTGCTCACACCACATTTGGCATGACTGAGCAACCCGGTAGAGAGGTCACAAACTAAAAGGGCTTGAATTCTACCGCTGTTGCCTGGAAAGTGAATACCTTCAGTTTCGTGGAAGTGGGGTTGAGTCCATTTATAAAGTCCATTTTGGAGACCTGCTAGATCTAAATCTGGTGTGGGGTGGGTTTTTTTTGTTTTTTTTTCTTTTTAATTCTTGAATTTTTTGGTTGTCAGTGGGTCAAACCAGAGGCGTTTTGCCCCATCTGTTTGCAGTAGACATTTTTGACTGTCCCAGGACATTTTATAGAATGTATCTCCGGGGCTAGTTGTGGATTTCCAACAGAGCTTCATCTGCAGGAGTGGTGAGGCATAGAATATGCCACACGGACTGCCAGTCCACATTGTTTGAAAACATCAATGTGTCCATAAACACTCTGGACATTTAGAACAAAATATCAAGGACACCCAGAGGGAGTCAAGCAAAGGAGGGAAACCATACCAGAATGTTCCCCTGAGACACTGATAGGAGCTGGGAAGCTCCTCAGTGTCAGACTTCACTGCTTCCCTGCAGCTTTGGTTGTCTTGCCTACCCTATAGCCATCAGTTTAGCAGAATAAAAGGGTGTACAGCTACCCCCATCTGCACTGCTCCAGCTCTCTTATTCCTCACATGTCTTTTACTCATATGAGTCATTGGCTTGATATCAGCTGGTCTCCTTTTGCAAATAGTCTCTTACGCAAATGTATTTGCTGGAGTGACACACTTCATCATGACAACTAAACCGATTGAAAAGATACTTCAGGAAAAATCCAGTAGGTGGCATAAATAAGTTGTACTTTTTTTTTTTTTTTTTTTTTTCACTTGCACAGCTCTCATTCATTCCTTATTTTAAACCTGATTTAACTTACAGGAAAGATGAAGTTTTGTCCCTTTGCTCTTAAAACACAATCCCACAGGCACAGTGTTTTTATTCCATTAAAATTTTCTGAACACTTTCTGGCAGCGTATTGCTTTTTGCTTTTTTTTTCTCCCTCCTACATTAATGTTTTTACAGTTTCTATTACATCTAGGATTGCCTGCACCACAACAGAAGGTAGGGGTTTCTTTTTAAGACAGGCATATTTGACCCAAACCTTGCCTTGAAATGACCAGTATTTACAAGAGTTTAAAATCAACACTCTTATAGCATCACAGATAAGTACACTTATCTGTGATGCTATAAGAGTGTTGGCACCAGCATCATTACTCAAAATCAGTGAGATCTGATAAACCACTGATGACTTTTGCTAAAAGTCAATTCAATCAAACCGAATCTTTCATTCAGACTTAGGATTTCAAATGCTTTGGTCTTCTTTGCTCCAAAAATATTTCTACAGCATGGGCATTTAGGTATAAGGAGTTTCAGTGAGCTGCTTCGTTCTCTTCTCCTCAAATTCCTTTTTCCTTTGGGTTTTTTTTGTTGGTTTGGTTTTGTTTTTTTTTTTTTTCCGTTGGTGTCCGGGTTCACTCTCACTTGAGTGAACAACTAGAGTAGGTTATAGTGCTGCCACCACCTGGCTATTTGCTGTTTTTCCTCAGTGAGAGTTAGGAGAGTCCTGGGATGGTGGTCCACAGCTTCTCACCAGGGAACTCAGGGATGTCTTTCTGCATCCACTGAAAAGCTGCTGTGCCCAGCTCCCCTTACATGTTCTCTTCTCTTCTTTTGGTTCAAATCCATACCCACTGGTAAGATAAGGTGTGACAGCCCTCCAAAGGGTAGAAGAAGGGGTGTTGGCAGGACACAGGGAACAGTGTCATCTGTATCCCAAGCTGGAGAACACAGCAGGTGCCTGTACACAGCACCTGCCACAGCAGGTGAACATGGCTTACCAGCCGCTGAAGATGGGGGCTCGTTCACACTCTGCTTGTTGGTGTTCTCCCAACATGTGGAAAGAAAGCCTTCATACCAGTACCTTCAGATGAGCTACATCTGAGAAAAGCCACTGGAGATTGTTGCCTGAGAAAATACATGTTTGTTTGCAAGATACATGCTAATCAGAATCACAAGTTTTATAGTTCAAATGTCAGGGTTATGGTAAAAACTATTGCACGCACTTACAAGAAGAGCCTGGCTGTAAAAACAAATGGCTCTTCCCCTTCATAGCTGTGAGCCTAGCCAATTACATTGGCCCACAGTGCTCAATGAAAACAAGATTCACTTGAAACAAAATTCACTCTTAAATTATGTCAAATGTAATACAAAATCAAAGCAGTTTTCAAGTTCAATGAAGCAAATGGAATGGAGATGTTTAAAAAATTGATATGTTTATCATGTTTCCACTCTGACTAGTTTTACTAATAACAGGCATAAAAAATAACTTTTTTTCAGTAACACCTACATTCTCTGTTTCCTCATATGTTCATGCAAATTGAAATAATTTAATTGCAGACTTAAAGGCTAAGGAAAACATGCTATCAGCTTCTCAGAAATTTAAATCATTATTAATAATTGACTTGGATAGCTATTTGAAAGCATTATTAGGTCCAACTTACAAAACAGAAGTTAAAAAGTGAGAGAAAACCACTGAATTGCTTCTTCTCAGTATTCATTGTTCATTTTAGGCACACTTAAAAATTAATTGGATCCAGTAGCTTAGAACATTGAAGACTCTTGCATGACTCATTAAGCTGACATTTCTAACATTTGTAATTCACACAGTAAGAATGATAGAGTCATATAAGCCATCTATACGTTTTAGCTCCTTCATCAGGGTAGGACTACTGAAGAGAATGTCCTTAGTTTTGAATATCATCATCAATTCAGCTCTAAGACATCTGTAATGGAGCTGGGTTTGATAGACTGCCAGAATGTGAAAAACTAAACTCCAGCCTCTTAAAAATAGGCAACACAATTAATTGCTACTTTTTATTTATGGGCTTTAATATTTTAATGAATACAGTTAAATTTCCACTTCAGTGAACAAGCCAATTTGTATTTAAAGGAAGAAATAGATAATTTCAAATTATAAAGCACTTGTTTTATTATCTGTATCTTCTTTAAATGATGCAAGTTTTTATTATTTTGCATTCTTGATCTTCAGAAACTTAAAACTGCTAGAGACCATCATGATCCTGAGGGATGGCTACAGCTGAGGTAGCAGAAGGGGCAGGTTCTGCTGTATCTATTTATTGTCCATCAATTTATTTATTTCTGCATTATCATTCATTGCTCCTTCTGAAGCTTGATAGAAGCAAAAGTATTATTAGAATATCAGAATTTACTTTCTTACTTTTTTTAAGCCTAAATAAATATATTTTTCACATAATATTCTGCAGTCAGGGGAGTATTCCGTGGGACTTCCCATTAAAATCAGTCAGAGTAGCACACCTCTGAGAGAGAAGTATTGTGCTGGTCTTCCCCCATTTCTTTCCACTTCCTGTGATAAGTCTCAAATCTACTGAGTGAGGCAGGGGTGTCAGAATTCCCTCCAGACATGGCTGAGCTCTTACAAATATTTTAATGAAAGTCAAATGACTGTTACTTAATCAGCCATACTGTGAAATGACTTGATGTGAGTTGCTGACCTTTTGCACCTCCTAGGCTGAGAAAGCTTTCTTCTTCCCTGTCAGTGTGACTCTTCCCCTGCAGCCTGTGCCATCTCTCCTCCATGCTCCAGAGCCACCAGAGCAATCAGGCAGTTCAGAGGTGGTCCCCAAACTACAGACAGTGTATTGAGTCTTCTCATCTTCTACACCTCCATGCCACCAATCCAGTTCAGAGATAGGAGCTGCAAGATCTGGGTCCCAGGAAACCTACACTTCTCAGTAAGGCTTTGCTTAGTGCTGTCAAGGTACAGATAATTAGAGCACTTACTTGGCTTCCTTAGGCAGCAGTTTTCTTCTATCACTTGCATGTGTTCAGCAGTGTTGGGGTTGATGATCTCTGTACCTCACATATGAACGTTTGTTAATTAGGAGTAACTGAGTTCCTCTAATTCTATTGGTGAGAAGCTGCTAAGGAAGATGACAAACTGTTATGCATTACTTCCACTATTAGGCTATTAATTTTAATTAGGCTGCCTTTGTCTAGACACTGAAATGCTTTGAGGGGTGATGGAAACATATGCAAACTAATTTGTCAGACACCTTAATTTTCTGTCATTCCTATATAAACAGTGCCTTTTGCAGGTGCCAGAATAAAGATATTCTGAGCCCAGCTCAGCCATCCCAGATACGTGCATGCAAATATCCACATTATCTAAGGAAAATCTTTTTAAAATATCCTCAGAGTTTGAAATTGTAACAGATAACACATAATAAGGCTGAGAACAAAAAGTAGCATCTCTGCATAGTCATTTAAATCATGTTTTCTCTTACCCATTTTTAAGAAAAGAAGGGAAGGCAGCTTCCCTGAAATCACAATAATGATGTTCATTAAGCATCTAGGGTGTACCTCTAAAACTGACTTAATAGCCCATAGTTCTTCTTTGTAGGACACACTGTGTTCTACCATCTGAATGATACATACCTTAAACACCTGCCTGGAAACTCACTGTACTCTATAGCCCATTGTCCCACTTGACTCTGCACTGGTGTGGCCTCACCTTGAATGTGTGCAGTTTTGGTCACTGCAATATAAGAAAGATATTAGGCTATTAGAGAGTGCCCAAAGAAGGGCAATGAAGATGGTGCAAACCCCCCTCCCTTGAGAGAAAGCCACATGAGGAGCGGCTGAGGTCACTTGGTCTGTTCAGACTGGAGAAGAGGAGACTGAGGGGAGACCTCATTGCAGTAACAACTTCCTCATGAGGGGAAGAGAAGAGGTGGGCACTGATTTCTTCTCCAGTGACAGGACCAGAGGGAATGACCTGAAGTTGTGTCAGGGGAGGTTTAGGTTGGATGTTAGAAAAAGGTTCTTCATGCAGAGGGTGGTTGGGCACTGGAACAGGCTCCCCAGGGAAGCGGGTACAGCATCAAGCTTGACAGACTCTCAGGAATATGGAGTGACTCTTGGGGATGGTCCTATGCAGGGCTAAAGGTTGGACTCAATGATCCTTGTGGATCCCTTCCAACTCCAAATATTCTGAGAAACAAAATACATGTGTGTATGTGTATGTGTGTAATTTTCACAAATTTTTCTTAAAGTTTGTTTCAAAAAAAATGATACGAGGGATCTCACTGGAGCACACAGGATAAATAGCTACTCAAAGTTGATTAAGAAATGTCTTCTTTACCCAGTAGACCAGAACATCACAGAATCACAGGAACACAGTTGAAAGGGGGTTACTAAAAGAGGAAGAATGAATGAAACAGTACTAGAATACTAAAACAAACAAACAAACAAAAACAAAACCCCAGACTATGAACTAATCAAAAAAACAACCCAGAACCAAAACCAAACAAAACCGAAACCCCAACAAAATCCTGTAACTAACTGCTCTGTCAGAGAATCTGGTTGTCTCCCTCTGCACTTGCAGCAATGATGGTTTATCCTGTCTGCAGAGGTCTCCCCACTCCACAGAGAAGTCAGAGGGGAGGCTAGGGAAGGAGGGAGGGAGGAAAGAGGGAGGAAGAACAGCCAGTATCCTGCTGGGGTGCAGCTGGGCTCTCCATCAAATCAAAAGGGCACAGCAGGAAGGTTGTGGAAGATTTTCAAACAGCTTAAAGGAGGCATTTACAGTAATTTCTGTAGCATATTTTCAGAAATTCATAAACATACTTATCCATTTTCATAGGACTTTATGTGCCTTCTTTATTTCCAGTTCTTGACCATATTCTGACTGTATGAGTTGTTGTGTGCAGGCCAAAATGGGCAGTTACCTTGTGACAGAGATGGTAACAAACTCATATTAATTTAAAAACTGACCCAAGCTTCCCAAGATCTAAAACATGTTTTTGCAGAACTAACCTGTAGAACTTTCTGTATCTCTTTGCTTAACTTTACAAATCATCTGCATGGCTTATGATTTCAGCACTCACATAATGTGAGATGTTCTAAATTTCTTATATACAGGACTTGTTTCTAACCAAACCAAAACTACCATTTTAAACTTCTTATTTTCAGCTTCCAACATTTAGCAGCTCTTGTTTGCCCTGTTGATGGTGGCAGCCTTCAGAGCAATCTGCTCAGGACAGGATGACTGTAAATAGTGTCAAGTTACATTACATCTTCCAGTGTCAGGCTCCTCTGCTCCATCTGAAATGGACAAATTATGCACAGACCGTTTTTTACTCTCATCATACTGCCAATCCTTGTTTAATTCACTCTTTGGCAAGTTCTCTTCCAGCATTACAGATTTCTAACTTTCTATCATGCCCGCAAATATCTGTAATATTTTTCCTCAGTTGTTTCAGTCTGGTTTTCCTAAAGCAAATCTCATTTGTGTTTCTAACTTCTTTGTACAGCTGTTCTGCTCACATTTCTTCCACATCAGCTTCCACTGCAGAAGGCATTAACATGCTTCTTGCTCCTCCTGCTAGGCTAGTGATGCGGATTAAGNGGCATTTATTTTTGCTGGTGTTGACTGTGTTGGCTAACCAAACAGAAAATGCAGTGTTTTCAAGGGGAAAGACTACTACTCACCCAGTGGCATGAGGTGAAGGAATAAGGCACAGGTGGATAAAATGATAGAGAGAGAAGAATGGTCAATCAGGCTCCTCGGCTGTGCTCCCACTTGCTTTAAGGTCTCAGGTAAAGAGCTCACAGCAGGTAACAACTACCAAAAGGCTTTAATTTTCCCTAATGACTTTCTCATTCCTGACATCTCTTCAGGGATCATGTATAGCGTGTGGATGTTGATGTGTGGAAACATGCTTTTTCTTTTAACAGGAAAAACTGAAAATGGTTATCATTAAGAAAACAGAACATTTACAGTAGAGGTTTTGAGAATTCATGAATCCCCATTTTATTTGGTTTACATGGCCAGGTTTTGTTAGCAGGGCACTACAGGGGTGTCTTCTTTAAGAAGCTGCCAGAAGCTTCCCCCATATCCAAGACAGCTTTTTCCTCTAATCCATTCTAAAATGCCATTTCTAAAAGCATTTAATGCAAAGTCTTCCTTGCATGTCTTCCAATGTAACTCCTTGGCCCCTTACCTCTGTAACTTGTCCTACGTCAGGCTCTCAGAGGCAGGCCCAAGCATCACCATGTGTATTGGACATCTGAAAGCACTTCTTAGTGAGAAAA